>JAOTQJ010000018.1:0-41930 GCA_025642045.1 Solanum sejunctum | reverse complement strand
ATATACACACATTTCTTTATCATCATAAAGCCACTTGACTCATAAGTTATGGAATAGGTCATCAATAACTCAAGAATCCTTAATAAGACATTTTATCAACTGCTTGGCGGGTGTGCAATGCTAATTCAAAATTGTGAAATTTAAAAGTGAAATCATGTAAGAAAAATCAATGTAAATCAACCCACCAACATTTACCACCCTTATGCAAGATACCTTGAAATCCCCCATCAAATCTCATCATAGATCATAGTTTCATTGCTCAAAATATGCATAGTCACAATTGGCAAACCATCTCATCTTATAAGCTTAAAATAGATAAACATGTGTTTTCAATCAACATTTCATGAAACCCCAACATAACTTTTAATCGTAGTCCATAATTAGTAATAACTGTAAGCAACACAACTTGACAACATGCAATTTTCATAAAAAGAAAGATTGGGCGTCATCAGTAAAAGGTACCCCGAATGAAACCCGCATACCTTAATCTTGGAGTTTCTTGAAGAAGAAATTGAGGAGGACTTGGGACTTGCAACAAAACTTCTTGAAAATCTTGAGAATGGCTGGAGAATTTTATGAGATTAGAGAGGTATTTGAGAGTTTTTTGTGAGTTTTTAGGGCTAAAAACAGCTAAAAATGAATGATTTTTGCATATATGGGTATTAAGTTTTTACCCAATTGCCTTGGAGTAAAAAAAGAATTCATAAATATTTGAACTAGTCCACGCCAGGTCCGCATCACTGACTAGTCGCAGACAACTACTGTTTTTGCGAATGTTTGCCAAAAAATTATTTTCTTGGCCTAGATAAAGTATATCTTGTAGGTACTCAATTCCCCACACAAGTTTTCCCTCTGAACAAGAATATGAAGTTGGATTTGCAAAATTGTACACGGATTTTGAGATATTCAAAAAAATTCTTTATAGGGTCTTTTCGAGTTACGTGGAGGGGTATTTAAATATCTCTAATTTTTGAGATATAAGACAATTATGATTATGGAGCATTCCTAGGCAAGTGTGGGGAGTTTAATGCTAGGGAATATAACTAGGCTTGCTTAATTCAAGTGATTTGTGAAATTAACCATTATTTCCCATATTTTACATTTTTTGTTGTTTTTGTTTCTTTTGAGTGTATAAGTGTAGTGTATGCCTAACACGCGAAGTCGAGGTAGACCTTTGACTCTGTTTGACCCAAATATCTAGAGAACACTTAGAAGAGTAGCCCAAGATAATGCCAATAGTGTGACAAATGCAGCTCTAAATAGGAATTAGAATGAAAATGCTGACAATAAAAACCCACCTCCTCTCGAGGATATTGCTACACAGCCATAGGACTTCAACACCAAAGCTTATCAGTGGAATAAATACAGGTTGAATAATATGGCTACGGAGGTGAGTAGAGCAATTATGATGCCACCACTACCGGCTGACACAAAGTTCATGGTTTCGAGTGGGTTGCTTTAGATGTCATAGAACCATGAGTTTTTTATGGGTCTACCATTAGAGGATCCTCACAGCCATATACACAACGTTGCATTTGTCTACAAGAGTGTAATGGGAACATAAAATCTGACTATGTATGATATGGGACTTTGTGTCTTCCCATTATCTCTTACAGGCAATGCAACACTATGGCTATCTGAGCTCCCACAGTGTTCGATCACCAGTTAGGCTGAATTATAGAAGGCCTTTTTGGAGAGGTACTTCCCGAGGTAGAAGAAGCTCAAGTTGAAAGATCAAATCAATAACTTTGAGCAACTTCTTGGTGACTTGATCAATACAACATGGGAGTCGTTTACTAAGCACTTGAGAAATGTTCCGGACTACAAGATTATTGATGATGCCTTGGTAGAGATCTTCTACCGTGTCCTTGATGAAGACAGTCAAGCTTATGCTAACACCATTATAGAAGGAATGTTCTTAGATCATCCATTTGCAAGGATTACTAAAAGAATGGAGAGAGTGGTCAAGACTAATCATGCATAGGGTCATAAAGACAGAGAATCTACTAAAAGTTCATGCACTGACAGTATTAGTTCAGAGCAATCTAAGATAAATGAAGAAATTATGCAAGAGTTTACCCAAATCTATATAGGTAAGGAGGTGATGATGAAGTAGAATCAGGAGCGAGTTAATGTAATTGTTCATTAGCCTAGGTGTGCACCCATGTATGATGATCCCTACTATGACACTTGTTTTATTATTGATCAAATGGGGGGTTTCCGAAATAATGTCCAAAGTCCAATTAGGACTATTAGTGCCAAGGTAAAGGAAACCAAGGTTGGAACTTCAATCAAGATAGAGCTTTTAAAGACAATCATAAAGAGTACTATGATAGGAATTGGGGCCAATATAGAGATGCGATTGGGGTCATAGAGATGGTTACGAAAATAGTCCTTATGTGCAACCAAATAATTGCGCCAGAGTAATAAGTAGCTCAAGAGTGGAGGAGATATTTGATCGTCTATTGAAGAAAGCTGAGATAGAAGATGAAACTCTTAGGGGGATGAAATCTAATATCTCTAGTATAAATCAAAAAATCAAGTCTCATTCTGTTACCATCAAACAACTTGAGAAATAGTTTCATCAAGTGTCGGCTCAACTTAATCAGCTCTAGAGGGGTACACTTCCTAGCAAGATAGTTTAGAATCCTAAGAATGAAGGGTAATGTATAAAGGTTACTACTCATTGTGGAAAAAGCACCATTGATCCTCCTATGTCAGTTGATAAGGATGATGTCCAAGAGGAGACAGTACGGGCAAATATACGAGTATCAGAAATGATCGTGTTAGAAATGATCATGTCAACGATAGGAAGAGTGGATCTACTAATGCACCATAGAAGTTGAAACCCATTCCTAGACCTCATCCTTCCTTCCCTCAAAGAGTTAAAAAGAGGGAGGAGGAAGGCAAGTTCAAGCACTTTATCTCCATGCTGAGACTACTCTACATCAACATCCATCTCATTAAGACATTGGATAAAATGTCAGGGTATGCAAAGTATATGAAGGACTTAGTTATGAAGAAGCGTAAGATGAGTCAGGAGCTCTCTCAAGAGCTTCAACATTGCAGTGCAATTGCTATGAGGTCTTTGGTTAAAAAGCGAGAAAATACTAACACTTTTACCATACCCTGCACCATTGGAGATGTGCAGTTTGCAAGGGCATTATGTGATCGTAGTGCCAACATTAATATAATTCCCCTTGCTATCTTCAAGAAGCTAGGACTGGGAGCCCTTACTCCAATGAACATGCGGTTGTTGATGGCTAATCACACAGTGAAAAAGCCTGTGGAGATACTATATGATATGCTTGTTAAAGTTGGAAAGTTCATATTCTCTACAGATTTTGTGATCCTAGATTGCGAAGTTGACTTCGACATCCCAATCATCCTGGGAAGATCATTCCTAGCCACTACCCAAGCACTGGTGGATATGGAAGCTGGTCAACTCAGTTTACATTGGATGATAAAGAAGTTATTTTCAACATTTGTCAGTCTATGAGGTGGCTAGATGATTTGATGAATGAAGTCTGGGCACTTGGTAAAGTTCGAGTAACTAAGTTGTCCAAGTCGTGCTGCGACAATAAATCAAGAAGTACTTGGGAGGCAACCAAAGGTTCTTGATGTAATAGTTATAGTTGTAGCTTTATTTTTTTTTTGTCGGCTTATAGGTAGTTTATTTTCTTATATTTTGATTGTAATCTTCGACATTGGGCTGGTTGCATATAGGGTAACAATGTGTTCTATGAAGAATGTCCAGATACATAGCTAAGTCAACCATTTTTGGCTGAAAAAGGCATTAAGAAGTGCCTTTACGACTGGTTCTACTATACAACTCGTACACCATCTCATAGACACTTTCAATAAGTAGTAAAATATACACTCTAGTCCATGAGCTAACTTTATATTCTGTAGAGAAAACTACGGGCCGTGAATAGGACTCGTGGATCTCAGGTAAGTTTTCTGAATTTTTTTCTAAGTATTAGGGTCTCTTCGATCAACTCTACAAGTCATACTTCATTTTATGACTCATAGACTATTCCGTGAAACCCAGTCCTTAATACTAGGGTTTGGATGTTCTATGAAACCAGAATTCATGAGCCGTAAAACACTTTATGGCCCATAATTGTGGTTTTATAGATCCTAGGACCATCATTTGTTGACTAACCCAGTCAAACTATAAATAATGGGGTCAAAATATTTTGACCCCTTTTGAGCCCTAATTTACGAAAAACACTCGGTCAACCCCCACCTCCAAATTTTTTGACCATCGACGACAACACCACTACTACTACTTTTCGATAATATCTTTCCGCAGCCTAGGGTTTCTAGTGCCTCATCACCTACTTTAATTTCTACAATCTAATCTCTCAATGTGGTAAGTTTTTAGTCTTTCCAATGCCATTAGCTTACCAATTATTGTAGGATTGGGTTGAAAAGGTTTATCGGGTATGGTTAAGTTAGACACAAACCCATTTATATACATTGTCATGTTTTGATAATTGAATTATGGTTTCCATTCTGAAATCATGTGTTTAGGACCGAGATTTGGTGTAGTTGCCTTTATCTATACTTGAATGATATGTTTTTGCACCTATGTAATCTCTAACCATTTGAATTGAATTGATTGTATGTTTGATAGTTGGTGTGTGATGGCATGGGTCCGTGTTTTTTCTTGTTCATTTGTTCAAATGGGTCGAAAGGGTTGGGAAAGCATGTTTAATCATTTTTTATGGGGTATATATGCTAATAATCATATCAAAGTGCTATTTTTTGGATCTATGAATCATGTTGGCATATGCGTATTGCTTCGATGCTGGTAGAATAGGTTGAAAAAGTAATGTGGGTCTGTGTTGATGAACTTAGACACTCAGGTGACTAAGATTTTCTAGTCTATGGGTGGCTTTTATGATATGTGAAATACTCTACAAGTCGTAATTGCCCCTCGTATAAGATTTCAAAAACCTGAAATTTTTTAGTACCCATCAGACGATACCTTTTATAAGTCATAGAATATTTTATGGCTCTTAGAAAAAATTTATAGATACCTGCCTGAAATAAATTCAAACAATAGAATCATTTGTGACTTGTAGAACATTCTACTAGTCATACCTAGTCTTGTAGGTGTCATTCCAGCAACTAAAAATTTGTGAACATTATTTCATGAGAGCCTTCTACGGCTCGTAGTTTCCACTATGGCCCCTAGAGGTTCTCTCGTAGACCCTTCTTCAACTATGTCTGAGTTGTTTTTGCATTTCATTAATTGATCTATTGGGGCTAACCAAGGTGCATAAATGTCTGTATTTCAAGTATCGTGGCCCCGAAATAAGAACACGAGAAAATCAGAGCCATGTAGAGGAGGCTTAGAGATGAGCCCTTGATAGATAAGCTAACCCCCATATCGAGTAGATCACTAAAGGAGCTCACCATCCAACCTAACTCAAATGCTAATAGACCATAGATGAGGGTTGCCACTAGAGTTGTGCAAACTCAAGCTCTTGTTGTTCATACTCCCTAATCTAATAAGGGAGACCACGATAGGAGCATTTTTATTTAGATGACTTCTTCCAGAAAGGAGTCCAGTTTAGAGTCAGGCTTCGCTGATAGGTTAAACACAGAGTCTTCTGCCATATCGTTGGCATCACCATCTCTACTAAATACTCTTACTAGTCAATGGTGTGTCATGAATATGCGTGATATTTATGTAAAGTACGTCTATACTATAGAGTGGGGTAAGCCAGCCCGCTTTATTTATTGGGAGCCCATGTTATCCCAAATAGACTAGATAGTGTCCTCAGTCTCCGAGACACTATGATCAGGTATGGGCTCCAGTAGCTGACCAAATTTCATGGGAGGTACTCCCCAACCATGGTAAGGGAGTAATATGCATCATATGCAGCCACCATACAGAGCAATCTTCCCAAGGGGAATAAGCCCCTCGCTCAGCCCAAACTGATGGAGACCAAACAAAGGGGCCAGCAGGTGGATATATCAGAGACCACCATCCGCTGTATGTTATTTAGGCCTGGGTTCCCTGCCCCCCAGATCCATAATTGAGTTTAACCACAAAGCATGGTAGAAGAGGGACTTGGCAGTGATGAGAGATACAGATTATAGAGCCAACTTGATGAGATAAGTGGCCAATTTGATTGTTGAGCAGGGTTCAAAACCTGCATGGGTAGCCACTCCACTCGGAGCCTATTATCAAGGCTTCTCTCACTTTTCCTCCAAATTTTGGTGGGTGGTTGTCAAATCATGCATTGGGTCGATACTAGTAGATAACACTTTTACGTCAGAGCATGCAGTATTAGTTGCCAGCATCTTGGCTGGCTATGAGATAGATTAGGCTCACCTCATCATCGACCATATCCACGAGGCCACCCTAAAGAGGTCCACATCCTTCCCCTTTCCATAATTGATCTACAAACCATTTCTAAACTCAGAGGTGGAGAGTATACACTAGTTATACTCACTAATCGAGGACCAGTGTACCTTCGATGCTAGCCTGATCAAGGCTAAACAGAACTCGATTGCACTTCGGCTAGCACCGACCAGCCTACTCCCATGAGATAGAAGTTCACTCCAGTGCCACCGCCTAATTATCCACCCACCACTGCTACTACTGCTACAAATAATAGGCCTCCTCCAACCAAGGAAAATAAGGAGAGAGGGGTCACTACTTCTGCTCCTGCACTATAAGACATTTCATCACAGACTACACCTGTAGGCATGGTCTATATGTCTACAGTATATATTCTGACCATGGAACATAAATTATCATATGTTGAGTCATAATTGACCTAACTATGCAGATTACGACTTGGGCCTGCCAGGCCATCACAAAGTCAAAGGACCGCATGCAGGTATTCACGGTCGCTACTATTCAGGACTGTCTTTCCACCATGGATGCCTACATTATTGCCTTCGAGGAGAGGGTCCAGCAAAGGTTAAGCATGGCCCAGCCCTAAATCTCACGGGCCTACAGATAGAGATCCAGCTACTTTAGGCCTATCTGATAGTAGCATTGGCAACACCAGTGACATTACCAGAGATTACACTCTCTATGTCAATGGTAGATCTATTTGCTCATAAAGAGCACACATAGTCTTGCCACGAGAAGAGGCCCCACACAAATGATGATCTAGATGTAATACACTTTCATGTGAGGCTAACAGAGGAAGAGGAGCTCAATCTTGTCTTGAGAGAGTTAAGACAAGAGTTAGAGAGATGACAGGCTCATGAGCTCGCTCTGAACAGAGTGCTACTATTGAGGAGGCCACCAAGAAGGGTGAGGGTCGACAGAATCTTCCACACATCAATGCTTAGGCGCCCATGTATACCTTTGAACCCAATTCTTTATTTTGTTTTGATTATGTGCATTGAGGTCAATACACCTCATTTTCGATAGGGTATGCGTAGTTATAGGCCTAAGTGAAGTCTGAGTAGCTTGGGTCCATAACTATCCTAATTTTTTAATCCTAAGGTTTTCTTGCCTGTGTTTATTTTTTTCCATGGATATTTACTTTCTATTGAATTAGCATGTTTATGATGATTTAGGTAGTATTTGTAGAATATAGTATATGTTTTTGTGATTTTTGTGAAAAATGATACCCACCAAATTTTTAATTAATTAGTCTAAAGAGCAACCATGCATATTTAGTTATGTTGACAATGCTAGTTCTGATAAGTGAGATTAAATTAAGATAAAAAGTATGATCTAAGAGTCTTTTGTTGATAATGTAATCAGTGCCACGTGAGTATGAGCTTAATTTATAAAATTCATATGTTGTGTACTAATTTAGAACTTGCACTACTATTCTAACTTGTAGATTAGTTAAATTAGGAAAGAATCTTAGGTCATTGTTCTTGAAAGTCCACTTAGCCAAAATGACCAACCAAATTTGTAGAATATACCTTGATCCTAATGTTTGAGCATCACATGTGCCTATTCTTTGTAAAAACCTAAGTGACCTTGCCTTGTTAGTTGTAAAATCCTGAAATTATCCCTAGTCCTTCCTTGAAAATTATGCACCTTGATAGAGGCAATAAGCCTAAGTTAAGGGTGGCTACCAAAAGTGGCCCTAGTTCTGAGGATGGATAATCTGCACCTCAACTCAGGCCAAAAGCCTAAGTTGAGGGTGGCTGGTTCAAGGGTCAACACAAAATAAGGAGTAAGAGTTAATGATATAGGAAAAAGGAGAAAAATCATGTACCGGGTGCAAGAAAAATAAGTGATGCCTTAGTTATGATCTAAATAGAAAAATGAAGTGTAAAAATAAGGTCAAAACTAAAAAATAAAAAGAAAGCACCAGAAAAGCTTGAAATAGAAAAAAATGGAGAATGGAGTAAAAGTAACGTTCGTCACTATGTTCTCAAAATATAATACCAATGCCCCCTGAGCCTATGTTATAAGCCCATAAAGTCCTAAATTAATCCTAGTCAAAGTAGTCGAAGGTCTTAGTCATGAATATAGGGGCAAGCCTATGGTATTAGGCATGATACATGAATATCTTTTGTGAGAATGAGTAATTTTGCATAGTCCCGAGATTATACATGAAAACACCATTGGGAGTGCGATATAGGACTTCTTTCTGTGAGGACACTTGCATTGCATTGCTAGCATTAGACTTATTTAGTGATTGTGGCTTATTGATAGTACCTCACTTGTCAAAGTTGTATTGTTATATGCATTAGTTTGTATTTGTTTGCTGGATAGCTATCTGATTATGTTCTAAAAAGTGGTATGGGTATATGTGTTTATGTTTAATGTGATGTATGCCATTAGGTTGAGGTACTTGTGTTACTGTATTACTTATATAGATTGAGTCCGTCGCCTGAGGACAAGCAATAACTTTAAGTTGAGGGTGTTGATGCATTGTCCATATACAACACTTTTGATGCTTAAAATATGAAATTTTGTGTGTTCTCAATACGATTTTAGTAGGTTTTATGTGTTTGGTTTGCGGGATTTTAGGGCTAGCATTAATTTTTGGAAGATTATGCAGAAGTTGTTGATTTTAGAATGAGACCCTTTACGGGCTGTAGAGAATTCTATGGGACACGAAATAGGTTTTGTGGACAATTCTAGCGAGGGGTAGATTTTTTGAAGTTTATTCTACGAATATGCAGATGGGTCGTGAACGATTCTATGAGTGGTAGATCAAGTCTCGTGACCTGAGGCTCAGATAAGAAGGACTTTATGAAGATTCATCAGATGAAATGCCCTATGGGTTGTAGAAGGGTATCATGGAACATAAGTTTTGTTTTTCAGCAACTATGTACGAAAACCTAATTACGGGCCATATCATGGAACACAATATGGCTCGTAAAGCAGTTCGTGAGGCGTGTTGACCCAGTTATCCTATTTTGTTTAGGACATATATTTTAAACATTATAAATTGGTTTTTAGGTTATTCTTCCTGGAGAGTTCGAAGAGTTAGAAGAAAAATAGTGAGATAAAGTAGAGAAAACATTAGAGAGTTTTGAGAAACACTTATACTCTTTGATTTGATCTTTTAATTGCAATCTTGTGATTCTAATTCAAGTTTGGATTTGCTTATGCTTAATTCAATTGTGTGAGTGCTCTATTATGTTATTCAAATTCATAAGGCTTGCATCTACACAAATCATGAGTAGCTAAATCCACAACTAGGGTTGTGAAAACCATGAAGAACTAACAAAGTAAAATCGAATAATTCATAATTCTTGGAAAGTGTGTATGCATATATTAATTAACTCTATTTGTTTTGCCTGTTTTCTAATGGTGACCAACATTAGAACTCGCCTAGTGTTACTGACTGGAGCAAGATAATGATGAATAGAAAAAAATATTAATAATCAGGATTTGATTGATGTGTTCTAATTTAATCAACCGAACTGGGCCAAGGGGAGGTTGTACTGGGACAATAGGTAAGGGTTAGTAATGTCACACTGTGGATATGGGCAAAGTCATGAAGTAAAATTCAACTTTCGCTGAGGCCAAAGGGTTTGGTGAACTTAACTTGCTGTCCTGCATATTATACACTAGAAAAGAATTAGGTTATCCAATAATACTGAGTTAGGAAATCATTGGGAACAGAATACCCTAGTTTCTCTCCATATTGGTTAAACTCTTGTGTTAGTTAGGTTTACTTTTCTAATTATTACTTCAAAATGCCCCCCACCCCCTCTTTGGGGAGATAAGATGGTTGATAACTCAAATTGCATCAATTGAATTCCTCTAAGTCTACAGTATTCCCTTGGGTTCGACCCTAACCTTGGTTAGGTTCTATTTTTTAACAACGACCGTTATATCCTTGAAAAGGAGGTGTAACTTAAGGGACATTAGAAGCTCCTTCATGAGCTACTCTAAATACATAAGATATAGTGGAGAAATTTAAGCCCCTCACAAACCTACGGAATCTCTCCACCTCATCTGGAATCATATCCAAGGCATGTTGAGATAATTGGCGAAAAACGAGTGTCATACTCAGTGAAAGTCATACCACCTTGCCTCAAGTTCTCAAACATCAATTGACTCTCCTCTCATACACTCCAAGGGATGAAACGATCGTGAAAAGCACTAGAGAATACACCCTAATCCATTGGAGAGGATTCAACTGGTCTAGACCTCATATAAGTCCTTATCACTCCCTACCTAGTCCACGGAGATGGAGTGTAACAAAAGGGAAACCACATTGACCAATCAAACCCACTGCCTGTAGCGTCTTATGGCACAAGTTCAGAAACTCATGAGCGTCCTCGCTCCTACCACCCTAAAATTGAGATGGTTTCATTTTTTGAAATCTCTTGTATCAAAGTTGATCATCTGCTGCAAGAACTACTTCTGGAGTGGTTTGTGCCCAAATAGCTGGTGCAGGAACCATTGTTGGCTGATCCATCTGATCATGATGAAAGAGGTCCTAATGTTTCCTTGAATATAGTCCTCCCACTCTTGTTTGAGAAACTCCCTGTGTGCCTGTCTCACCAACATCATTCTCATTAAGGTGTCCTGAATCAAAGATGCAGTTGTGGCCTCTAGAAGAATCGGGTCCTCATCAACCTCTATTTGTGGCTTTGGAGAAGCCCCTTTATGCTACCCTCTAACTAGTGTCGCTCCTCCGGCACGTCCTCTCACTGACGACACTCCATGAGCATGGTCTCTAGCATGGCCCCTTCCCGTACCTCGAACTGGGACTCATAAACTATTTCAAGAGTTGCCTTACCTCTACCATCAGTAATAGTACCTCTCATCCTTGCCATCTGTCAAAAGAACATAGGCATAACTTAGTACTAATGACGATACTATGCACAATAAGAGAGAATAAATAAAAAGAATTTTTTTAGTAGCCTCCATAGCCTCTCAAAGATAAGAACAGATGTCTTTATATCGATCCTCAAGACTCTATTTACACTTAGCTCATATGCTGAGACCTATGAACCTGGGGCTTTGATACCAACTGTCATGACCCAAAAATTAGCATGAAGACACTTGCTCAATTTCACCAGAACAAGTCAGAGTAAACCTAATGAGAACCAAACATAATGTGTAGAAGTACTAAATAAGGTAGATAACTACAAAGGGAAATCTTCACCAACTCAAATAGCACCCAAGGATTGGTTGTCACGTGTACAAGCTACTAACAATACAAAAAATTAAAAGAAGTAAAAGTTTGAACTGTCTTTCTTCTCGAATAAAACAAAGATTAAAAGAAATAGGAACAAGAGAGTCAGCCAGATGAATGCATCTACCTCTCTAAATCTCTTGAGAAGCCTCGGATGATCAAGGAAAAATACTACTTACTGTCTGGGCTCAAAACCTACACAGGTGTAGAAGCAAGGGTGAATACCAAAAACAATGTGGTACCTAACAAGTTAATTAAAAAAATAAAGCAAGTCCAATAGAATACGCAAACTCCTTCTATCTCAATTGACCTCCATAACTACAACCGTCATAGAAAATCAGTCCAGCTTAGTAAAACATAACACATAATAGAGATAGGTTTTCATAATATCACAATTCCAAATCACAAACCATAACTCACAAGTGATAACATAATCAATCACAGTAATAAAATCATGCCACACAAGAATATGCAAGGATGAGATGTAATGCTTATACAATAATTGTCAACTATAACACAGTCAATCATAGGAATAACAAAATGCCACCCAAGAATATGCAAGATGAGATGCAATGCTTATGCAATAAAAGCCAGGCAATGACCTCGGCATTCATGTCATCATTAGAAAGTACCTCAACATCACAATATCACCGGTAAAGACCTTAGCATAATTCATCTCCAGCAACAACCTCGGCTTCACAATATCGCTAGTAAAAATCTCAGCATCACAATCTTATCGACAATGACCTCAACATCACATCATCAATCGATACGGTCCCAATTTTTACTATCTCACTCATATCAATATCTAGAATCAATGTGAGTAGGTGTGACATAGAATGAATAAACATGAGATGAAGTCCACAAACAAATTCACTCATAATCACCAACCACAATAATATATCTCAAAATAGAATTCTCATCACTTAACCAAATTTTCAATTCAAGTGTTACAACACCACAATTCACATTTACATTTAATAACCCCCTTTTTTTAAAATAAAATTACAAATATTTCAAGCATCACATATAAAAGAAAAAAAAATTAGAAATTCTACAAGAATTATATAGTTTTGAAAGTTCACTTCCCTTAGTCAAATCACGATCAACCAAACACTTGAGCCTTTTCCTATCAAATAGAATCTAAAGTACTATAATATAGTCAAATAAATTATCCCAATGAGAGTTCAAAACTAACAATATCTATATTGCCATACGTTTAGCCTAGACTCAAACTAACCAATTTCTTAGTTAATTTCAAAAATTTCAAGCTTAGGATTAAGTTTCAATTTTCTCCAGTATTATTACAAACATATATATATATATACACACACGAAGACGCCTAAAACAAGAACCAAAGCACTGGACAGAAGAGTGCCGGTCAAAAGAACCAAAGCATTGGGCAAAAAGTGTCAATGCAAAGCACCAAAGCCATTTTCCCTTGTCTTCAAATAAGATACTACATCTTATATTGTAGTTAGATGCCTACATTTTCTCTTACATATTATATTATGTATAAATTGCACTTCAATAATAAAATAACAAAGAGTCCATTACGAGAAATCTACACTGATGCATAACAATCTACCATACCATTTTCTTTTTGTTTTCTTAAAAAAATATTATGCTACTAATGTTAGCATGTGTATATTATAAAAATTCAATAGAAATTAAAAGGATTGGAAGCATGTCCTATTAACTGACCTGGAACACAAAGTTCAGGAGTGGAAGCATTACCTATTAACTCACCTGGAACACATTTTTCTCTTGTCAACGTTGCACAGGTTCCTCGCTAACCCTCTTTCTTCTTCTCCTTATTTTATTATTGTTATTATTTAATTATGTACTAAAAGTGTTGAATCATATTAACCTAATAATTTGCAAATATGGTATAAGTAATCTAGAAATTTAATTCATTATCACTTTAGCCTATCAACTAATTTGACTATCAAAATTACCTTTCAATTCAGTAACAGAAGTTATCAAACATTCCAAAAAATTCTGTTAATTTTACGAGTAAGATATTTTCTGAAACACAAGAGGATTAGTTTTTAAAATAACTTAATGGGTCATCATAGATGTGGTTCAACATACGTACATACACAAAATTGTTGAACAAAATTAAATTTTGTAATCTCATTCCAGAGTCTGGGTGATGGAGGTCGAACAAAACCACCCGTGATGGATGTCAATCTTTAGCTTACTGGGCAAGTTATACACCTTCCAACAGAATCTGAGGATCATGAGGTATACGCATAAATATATTATATATGCCATTGTATTCAATGTGCATGCAATTGTCTTAGATAGTTTTTCGATGCATTTTTTATTTTAGTATATATCAAACAAATCAATGTATCAAGTTTATTTTTTTATTTTCATTCAGAAATTGGGTATCAATAGACATCTAAAATCCCCTGTGATTGTTGATAAAAGTCAATTGGATAAGTGACTCTTATTTCTCAAGAACCAGTCCACATTGAGGTATGTGCACAGTTGCTTCATACACACACACATACACACTTTTATACATAGATTATTTTAGAAGTTTTATTTATTATACAATTTCATAAAAGTGACTTCAATATCCTTACACCTTTTTACATTCAATTTCTAATTCAGTGCACTGAAAGAACAAACAAAATCACCTACTACTATCGATAATCAGTTTGATATGCCCATTGCAGAGGTATATACATACATTCATTTATACCATAATGTATACATATAATTACACACACACACACATACATACACACATGCACACATATATACATACATACATACATGAATATATACAGACATGAAGACCTATATATTTTTATACCTTTATGTATACATACATTTGATAATTTACATTTCTCTTTTTAGTGTCTTTTGTATGGAAACATATGCTTCTCTTTGGTTGTTTAAAAGTATACACTATATACATATATATGTTATTCATTATTTTTCATGTATACATTCTTTTTATTAGTCATCAGGTATAAATATACTTATACAAGTGGTTTGCTAATTTTGCAATAGTGACTCCATTTGAATTTTATTTTAATATCTTCTAGTTTTCATATATTTTACTTACTAAAATCTTACTAGTCTGCATACACATACACATATACAATATATATATATATATATATATATATATATATATATATATATATACTTATACAGATATAACTATATTATTTTGTTTATAGTTATATTTTCGTATGTATTTTAAAATTAGATATACATTTTTTACAAGATGTTTTAAACACTATCATACAGGAAGTGTTGGAGAACATTGCAACAGACGACAGTGCAGAGGTGATCAAAGGTTATGATAATATGCCAAAGAAGAACAAGCATAATGGTGAAGAAGTTCTTGAACTTGTACCCCCTAATGCAAATTCAACACATAAGTACTACCAGGCTTGACGAGCAACCAATATCAACATCTCAATTTGAATTGCCTGAAAAGCTCCTACCATGCCTTAACTAAGAGAGAATTAACTCAAAAAGATAATCATTCTATATCCAATGGCTATGACTGACCCGACTCCATTGGTAATCATCTCGACACCATTACCAATCCAAAGAGTCAAGCGATCAAGATCATATAATGTATCACCATACAGGGCCTCTTTCGGTTATGAAATAAGTTAAATTCTACACATAACAATATGTCTACATGAAACGACCCCAAAAAGTGCCCAAAAATATTCTTTGAAAGTGTTCGGAATCATAATTTTCATATATCTCAAAATACGTACGCGATATTGAAAATTCGACTTCATATTCTTGTTAAAGGGGTCAAATTGAGCGGAGGATGGGTCTAACCCAAGTTAAGAGCAACCATAGCAAAATTCAAAAATCGCAAAAATGCGATTTCCAGTGAGGTTTCTGCACCCCTAGCATGAAGCGCCAAGGGCGCGCCCTAGTGTAAATTTAGTCAAGTTTTTCTTGTCCAGTCCAAGGCTTTTGGGTCTTAGACCTAAGTATTCTTCATATTCAAGACATTTCCAAATACACTTTCAAACACTTAGATAATATTTCATCTCTAAATTTCAAGTATCAGAACTCATCCAGATTCTAAGGTTATCATTCAACCTTTAAGTCTCCATCTTCAAGCTTTATCAAGTTATTCTCCAAAGCTAAGGTATGTGGGTTTCTTTCATGGGTTCTTTTCATCCATGATACCCAAGCTTCCTTTTTACCTAAAATTGCATGATTTAAAGTTTATTTACTCATGGGTCTTACTTATTATGAATTTTAGTGCAAACTATATTGGGGTTTCATAAACTTATGTTCATTTTAGTGTATTTTGAGCTATGAATCTAAGGTATATTGTGAGATTTGATGAAGGGTTATGATGTATATTTCTTTAGGGTGTTATCAAGTATCTATTGATGCTTTTACATGAATTTTTTTAATATGATTACACTCTTGAATTATATGATTTTACACAAGCTCTACACACCCGCTAAGTGTTTGATAAAATATTTAGGTATGATTTTTTTGAGGAATTAAAGGTCCAATGCATCTCTTATAAGTTGAATGACTATATCATGATGAAAGAAATATATGTATATGATATCATCTCTATAGTGTTAAGAATTGACCAATCCTTACTCGAGGGGTTGTAGACCCGGGTAACCTTATTGGGGGATTTGTACCTCGGTCACCTTGCTCGGGAGGTGGTAGGCCCATGCAACCTTGTTGAGGGGTTTGTACCTTGATAACCTTGTTAGGGATTTGTACTCTATCAACCTTGTTGGAAGGTTTATACCTCATCAACCATGTTGAAGGGTTTGTACCTCATCAACTTATTGAGAAGTTCGTACCTCATTTGCCTCTCCAAGGGGGTGGTAGGCCTTGGATATGGACTATCAATGGTCTCTCCTTACACATGTATTATGTTCTATATAAACATGATTTTACTTCAAGTATCATCCATCAATGTTATATTGCTATATGCTTATTCATTGCCTGTGTTATGCATTTTATTTATGGTGCTTATTACTTATTGCATTGCATCCTACATATTTAGTACTTTCAAATGTACTAACATATACTCTATGCCTACTTGATGTTACCATGTAGGAATTAGAGCCCCACTTGATCCTCCTCCTCCTCCACGTGGCTAGTACGATATCCCTCAAGCTTGTTGGTGAGTCCTCCATTCAGGGGATGATGTTTATGACCTCATCTATGTTCTAAGACTATCTTTATTTTACTTATATATTGACTATGAGGGTGAGTTGGTTGCTTGTCTTTGCCCCTGCTCTTATCTATGTAGTAAAGATGTAGTTCGACATGATATATATCTATGCTATAAGCCTTGACTCTCTTGTTTCAGGATGTTTATGATATAAAGGTTGTTTGTTAGCCCCATTTTCCTTATTTACCATTCTTGTTATATTTTCTTGCCTCCACGACCAAGGATGTGGAATAATAGTTAAGAGGCATGCTTGGGGTCCCTTCGAGTTCCCCATACGCGTGTCATGTCATGGCCCTAGGCTTAGATCATAACAAACTTGGTATCAAAGCACTAGGTTATTAGATCCTCGGAGTCCAACATACTGCGTCCATTAGAGTTTTATTAATTTTTGTGTTATGCCCACAAATATGATTAAGAGGCTTTAAGGGGTTTTAGAAAATGTTTCCCTTCCTCATGTTTTAAATTATGCTATAGAGTTAAAATAAGGTTTTTCCCCCCTAATGATTGTTCTTTGCTATGCTAGATCATGCCTAACCCAAGAGGAAGAAGAACCCGCACTCCTGAGGACCAACCGGCTCATGGTGAGTTTCGGATGCTCTCACTTTGCTTGCACAAGTTATGGCTAATAAAACCAATCAAGGAGCCCAAGCCCCTCATGCTCCTACACTGGCATCTCGTGTGAGAGACTTCATGAGGATGAATCCCTCGAAATTCCATATTTGAAAGGGGGATTAGGACCCTCAAGAGTTCATTGATGAGGTCTACAAGGTTTTCGCTATTACGGGTGTTAGATCGGAAGAGAAGAAGGAGTTGGAGGCTTTCCAACTCAAGTGGTTGGCATAATATGGTTTAACCAGTGGAAGAAGGAGAAGGGAATCAATAATGTGGTGCTTTAGGAGGAGATCAAGGTGGCTTTTCTTAATCGGTTCTTCCCTCTTGAGCTTAGGGAAGCTAAATTGGTGGAGTTTATAAATTTGAGACAAGGGTCAATGAGTGTGAGGGAGTATGCCTTCAAGTTTACTCAACTCTCTAAACATGCTCCCCACTTGGTGGTCGACCCAAGGTCTAGAACGAACAAATTAGTGCATCTGATTTAGTGCGTGAAGAATGCTCGTCTGCTATGTTGAATGGTGACATGGATTTGTCCCTATTAATGACCTTTACCAAATAAATGGAGGAGGAGGAGTTGAGGAGGAGGAGGGGTCATGAGGCCAAAAGGGCCCATTTGAAGGAAAGTTTCAAAGTGGTCGATTCCATCAAGGCCAAGGGTCTTCTCATGCATTCAAAAATGAGGGTTGCCAATGACTTTCAAAGGGCCCAAGATATTGGAGGTGTGGTTCCTAATGGTGGGTGTCAAAAATATGGTAGGGTTCATAGTGGCCTATACTTAAGGTATGCTAATGCGTGTTATGGTTGTGGGGAAGTTGGGCATAAGGTGATAGATTCTCCCCAAAATCACAATAAGGGCAAGGAGGTTAGTCCACAAGGTGCTAATGTAGTTCCTTTGTGGAGAGGTGGCCGACAGGATAGTGCCCCAAGGAAAAATCAATTTTATGCTTTGCATAGGAGGAAAGGGGTTGATGATGTGCCCAACATTGTGACCAATTTATTAAAAGTCTTTGATTTTGATGTGTATACATTGATTGATCCGGGTGCCACTCTTTTTTTTGTTACCCCTTTTATGGCCAAAATGTTCCATGTTGAGCCCAAATTATTGTGTGAGTCATATTAGGTATCTACTCCTATTGGTATATCTATTGTTGCTAGAAAGGTCTATATAAATTGTCCCATTTGCATCTTGTATAAAATATTGTCTTGTGATCTTGTTGAGTTGGACATGGTTGATTTTGATGTCATTCTCGGGATGGATTGGTTGTATGCATATATACCTCTATTGATTGTAGAACCTATTGGGTTGAATTCCAATTCCCAAATGAACCCATTCTTGACTGTGATAGTCATAATGTGGTAATCAAGGGTAGGTTCATCTCTTGCATTAAAGCCCATAAGTTGATCTTTAAGGGGTATCTTTATCATCTTTTGAGGGTTAGGGATTTGAAGTCCAAAGTCCTTCCTATAGAGTCAGTTTCAGTTGTAAATGAGTTTTTTTGATGTCTTTCCAAATGACCTTCCCAGTTTTCCTCCTATAAGGGAAATAGATTTTGGTATAGACCTCCTCTCTGATACTCAACCCATTTTTATTCCCCCTTACTGTAGACCCTAGCAGAGTTAAAGGAGCCGAAGGAGCAATTGAGGGACTTATTAGAGAAGGATTTTATTAGGCCTAGCTAATCACCTTGAGGTACACCAGTGTTATTTGTGAAGAAGAAGGATGGGTCTCTTAGAATATGTATTGACTACAAGCAACTTAATAGGGTCACCATCAAGAATAGGTATCCTCTTCTAAGGATTAATGATTTGTTTGACCAATTGTTAGGGGCTAGCCACTTCTCTATGATTGATCTTCAGTCGGGTATCATCAAGTGAAGTTGAGGGAGTGTGACATTCCCAAGACGGCATTCCAAACTAGGTATGGGCACTTTGAGTTTGTTGTGATGTCCTTTGGGTTGACCAATGCACTGGCTATTTTCATAGATCTTATGAATAGAGTCTTCAAACCCTACATTGATTTATTTGTTGTGGTCTTCATTGATGATATTTTGATATATACTTGTGGTGAGGAGGAGCACAAGGCTCATGTGAAAGTTGTGTTGCAAAGATTGAGAGAAGATAAATTGCATGCTAAATATGACAAGTGTGAATTTTGGTTGAAAAACGTTTCCTTTCTAGGTCATATAGTGTTGGGGATGATTTTAAGGTAGATCCTAAAAAGATTGATGTGATTAGAAATTGGCCTAGACTATTGACCCCTTCATATATAGGAGCTTCTTTGGCTTAGCGGGTTACTATAAGAGGTTTGTGAATGGATTCTCTTCTATTGCTTCTGGCATAACAAAGTTGACTCAAAAGAAAGCCAAATTTGTGTGGTCCGATGAGTGTGAAAGGAGTTTCCAAATAATGAAAGATAAGCTTGTCTCCACACCTATATTGTCATTATCGAAATTGGTAGAGGGATTTGTTGTGTATTGTGATGCTTCCTGGGTTGGTTTGGGTTATGTGTTGATGAAAAATGGTAAGGCCATAGCCTATGCTTCTAGACAACTCAAAGCGCATGAAAAGAATTTTCCTATCCATGATCTTGACTTAGCTACCATTGTGTTTGCATTAAAGATTTGGCACTACTATTTGTATGGGGTGCATGTTGATGTGTTCACCAATCATAAGAGCCTCCAATATGTCTTCACTCAAAAGGATCTTAACTTGAGACAAAGAAGGTGGTTAGAACTACTTAAGGACTATGATATAAGTGTGCATTACCATACTGGTAAGGCTAATGTTACGTCGAATTCTTGGAGCAGGGTGTCTATCGCTAGCCTAGCTCATATTGATGATGGTGGCATAGGTATGGCTAGGGAGGTCCATTAGTTGGCTAGATTGGGAGTTAGGTTGGAAGAGGTTGTTGATGGTGTTGTTGTTATTGTTGTTGTTGGTTCTAGATCTTCAATGGTTGAGGAGGTGAAAGCTAAGCAAGATCTTGATTGTTAGAATTGAAGGCCTTAGTGAAAAGGGGCAAAGTGGAGGTTTTCTCCCAAGGGGGAGATGGTGCCCTTCGATACAAGGTAGCTTATGTGTCCCTTATATAGATGGTTTGAAGGAAAAGATTCTTGATGAGGCTGATGGTTCTTCTTACTCTATTCACCCCGGGTCTACTAAGATATATAGAGATTTGAGAGAAGTGTATTGTTGGAGAGGCATGAAGAGAGACATTGCAAAATATGTATTCGATTTCCATAGTTGACAACACGTCAAAGCCGAACATCAAAGGCTGAGTGGCCTAACCCAAGACATAGAGATTCCTACTTGGAAGCGAAAAGAGATTAATATGGATTTTGTGGTTGGGTTTCCCAAGACTAGAATTGGTTTTGATTCCATTTGGGTTGTGGTTGATAGGATGAAAAAATTGGCTCACTTTTCACCGGTTAAGACTACATATGGGGCTGATTATATGCTAGCTTGCACATCTATGACTTGGTGAGATTGAATGGGGTTCCTTTGTCCATCATATCAGATTGTTGGGAACAATTCATTCACACTTCTGGAGGTCCTTCCAAAGAGGTCTTGGAATCAAGGTAAAGCTTAGTACGGCCTTTCACCCTCAAACGGATGGCCAAGCCAAAAGAACTATCTAAACACTTGAGGATATGATTAGGGCTTGTGTATTAAAGTTCAAGAGTAGTTGGGATAATCATATTTCATTGATTGAGTTTGCATATAACATTAGCTATCATTCTAGTATCGAAATAGCTCCTTTTGAAGCCCTCTATGGTAGATGTTGTAGATCACCGATTGGGTAGTTCGAGGTTGGTAGATGGTTTTGTTGGGTCTGGATTTGCTTGTGGATTCTATGGAGAAGGTAAGGATGATTAGAGAAAGGTTGAAAATAGCCCAAAATCACCAAAAGTCTTATGCCGATGTTAGAAGGAGGGAACTTAAGTTTAATGTTAGTGATTGGGTCATTTGAAGGTGTCACCCATGAAGGGTGTGGTCCACTTTGGTAAGAAGGACAAGTTAAGCCCTAGATATTTTGGCCCTTAGAGGGTGATGAGAAGGATTGGTATGGTGGCCTATGAGTTGGATTTGCCGTGAGAAATGGAATTGGTTCATCTGATCTTTCGTGTGTCTATGTTGAGGAAGTATGTGGGTGATCCTAATGCTATTATGCATGTTGTTGTTGTAGGGGTAGTCGAAGATAAGTTGTCATATTAACAGTACTAGTAGAGATCTTGTATAAGCAAGTAAAGAGGTTGAAAAACAAGGATTTTATTTCCTTTAAGGTCCTTTGGAGGAATCAACAAGTCGAAAGTGCTACTTAGAAGGCCGAAGCAGATATGCAAAAGTGATACCCTTATCTTTTCCATCCTACTCAAGCCGATGGTACTAATTCTAAGCCTTCTACATTATTTCATGTCTAATGTTCAAGCCCTTAAGTCATTTGCATGCATCCCTATTTATATTGATAAAGTTCATGGTGATTTTACACTTATGATGAGATTTTGAAAATAATTTTTTTAAGTTTATTGTTGCATTCTTGTTGGGGCTAATTTCTTCATGATTACTCTTCTCATATACATTTCTTTGACATTCGAGGATGAATGTTCCCAAGGGGGAGATATTGAAATGACCCCAAAAAGTGCTCAAAAATGTGTCTTAGAAGTACCTGAAATCGTAATTTTTATATATCTCAAAATTTGAGTGCGATATCAAAAATTTGACTTCATATTTTTGTTCAAGGGGTCAAATTGAGTGGAAGATGGGTCTAACCCCGATTTACGCACCAAGGGTGCACCCCAGTGTAAACTTTGTCTAGTTTTCTTGATCAGGCCAAGTCTTTTGGGTCTTGGACGTAAGTGCTTCCATGCGTGAAAATACCTATACTTAGCCTTATTTCTTGGTGTGCCCCAGTGTAAACTTTGTCGAGTTTTTCTTGTTCAGTCCAAGTCTTTTGGATCTTAGACCTAAGTGCTCCCATACGTGAAAATACCTATACTTAGCCTTATTTCTTAGCACGCCCCAGTGTAAACTTTGTTCAGTTTTTCTTGTTTGGTCTAAGTCTTTTGGGTCTTGGACCAAAGTACTCCCATGAATTAAAATACCTATACTTAGCCTTATTTCTTGGCACGCCCTAGTGTAAACTTTGTCTAGTTTTTTTGTTTAGTCCAAGTCTTTTGGGTCTTGGACCTAAGTGCTCCCATGCATGAAAATAGCTATACTAAGCCATATTTCACCCTCATATCATTCAAGACATTTCCAAACACGCTCTCAAGATATTTAATCTCCAAATTTCAAGTCTTAAAACTCATCCATATTCAAAGGTTATCACTCAAGTTTCAAGTCTCCATCTCCAGGCTTCACCAAGTTATTCTCCAAAGCTAAGGTATGTGGGTTTCTTTCATGGGTTCCTTTCACTCATGATACCCAAGTTTCCTTTTTACATAAAATTGCATGATTTAAAGTTGATTTACTCATGGGTCTTACTTATTATGAATTTCACTACACACTATGTTGGGGTTTCATAAAATTATGGTTGTTTTAGCATATATTGAGCTATGAATCTAAGGTCTATTATGAGATTTGATGAAGCATTTTGATGTATATTGCTTGAGGGTGTTACCAAGTATCTATTGATGGTTTTACATGGAATTTTTTAGTATGATTTCACTCTTGAAATGCATGGTTTTACACTAGGACTACACACACCCCAAGTGTTTGATAAAATGTTTGGATATGATTTTCTTGAGGAATTGAAGGTCTAATGCATGTCTTATGATTTGAATGACTATATGATGATGAAAGAAATGTATCTATATGATATTATATCTATAGTATTGATAATTGACCAAGCCTCACTCGGGGTTTTGTAGGCCCGAGTAACCTTATTGAGGGTTTTGTACCTCGATCGCCTCGCTCGAGAGGTGGTAGGCCTGTGTATCCTATTCGAGGGATTTGTGCCTTGGCAACCTTGTTAGGGGTTTTATACTCTATCAACCTTTCTGAGGGGTTTGTACTCCATCAACCTTGTTGGGCGGGAGGGGGGTTTACTTCATCAATCATGTTAGAAGGTTTGTACATCATCAACCTATTGAGGGGTTCGTACCTTATTCGTCTCTCCTAGGGGGTGGTAGGCCTTGGATATGCACTATTGATGATCTCTCCATAAATATGTATTATGTTCTATATAAATATGATTTTACTTGAAGTATCATCCATACATGCCAATCACTATATGCTTATTCATTACCTACGCTATGCATTTTGTTTATGGTGCTTAACATTTATTGCATTGCATCCTACATAGTTAGTATATTTAAACGTACTAACACATACTCTACACCTACATGATGTCACCATGTATGAACCGGAGCCCCACTTGATCATCCTCCTCCACTTGGCTAGTATGATATCCCTCAAGCTTGTTGGTAAGTCCTCTGTTCCGGGGATGATGTTTATGATCTTATGCTATGTAATGAGACTATCTTTTTTTTACTTGTGTATTAACTATGAGGGTGAGCCTGATTGCTTGTCTTTGCCCCTACTCTTATCTATGTAGTAGAGGTGTAGTTGGACATGATATGTATCTATGCTATGAGCCTTGACTCTCTTGTTTCTAGATGTTTATGATATGAAGGTTGTCCCTTAGCCCTATTTGTCCCTATTTACCATTCTTGTTGTATTTTCTTGCTTCCATGACCAAGAATATGTAATGATATGTTAAGAGGCTTGCTTGGGGTCCCTTCGGATTCCCCATGCATTGTGTCACATCTAGGCCCTAGGCTTGTGTTATGACACTACATACACAACATTACATTTTAGGCACATCTAACAATTGTTAAATTATTTCTTTACAGGTAGTTCGTCAAAGGGGCCTGTGATTTTTCATCAAAAGCATCCTTTCAATTTGATTTTCGAAAAGCATGATTTATAGCTTTACATGCAATTCTTAAAATGATTGAGAGATAGTCTTCTAGCTACACACCTAAACAAGTAAGAAATTTTTCTGATATATCTGTGTTGTGATATTGTCAATATCATCTTTTGGCATACTTATAATTATTTAACTTCAAGAAAAACACGATGACCGATACAAAAAAATAAGGTTGCCTTGTCAGTGTCCATTGATTTTCGTGTGTCGGCAGTTTTTGACAATAATTAATTTTAAAAAATGGCGAATGAAGGACAACTAATCAATAACTCTATATGATTTGCCTTACTATTTACTAATTATTGATATATAAAGCAGAGAAATTATTTTGTATACATAAATTCTCTTCTAAATTTTCAGTACATAGACATAATAATGCACTACCTGCGAAAAAAAGGCAAGTGTTCTAAAAGCTCAACCTATTCGAATAACACTGTTGATTGTAATTTTAGTGCAATAATACATGAGATATAGAAAGCGTATGCAGTTCTTGATGATGCTGCATGCAATGCAAGTTCAAAAAAGACAATTGTGTCATATATCAACGATTTTAGGTTGCTAACTTCTATGCCGTGGTATACTATTGACAATATTTTCATTCCTATTAATGTGAAAGATTTCACTAGGTCTTGTTGGTTGTATTCTTCAATGATTGGTCCATCATCGTATACGACTCCATTAGATAAGCAGCACACGATACATACATAGAGAATGAAGTCAAGAAGTATGCCTAGCTTATACCAATGTACCTTACAATTGCACAGTTTTACAAAAATAGGGGGTTGGATATAAACTTACACCCAAAATACAAATCCCACTCACAATATCACTTTTTTGACAGTGTTTATGTCTACATCATACCACAACAGCAAGAAGAAAGTTTGTAAGTACTTATCTGATACATTTTGTTTGAATTCCATATGTTATATGTCTTTTTATACATTCATTTTTGTTTGTTATTAGAAATTGTGGAGTATATTTGGCAGTGTATGTCGAATACTTGAGTGAAGGCAATGGAATCCCAGAAACAACCATAGATACTGATTTAATGCACTATTGATACACGATCCTTTTGTGGGACTATAGAATACAGTCAGTAACAATGAAGCTCCATTGAAGCCTACTGGGACGATGATCTATATTTGTGTTGATGAAGCTATTTTAGCTTAGGAATCCAGTACAGTTTATATTTTTTGAATTTTTTTATAAAAACATATTTAACTTTATGTTAGGATTCTTTTTGAAACACCAGTCAGTTAATGTGTGTCATGATCCTCTAGGTCAATTCTACATTTATGTGATATTTATACTATTTTGAGCTACTGTAAAGTAATCACTAACCTTTTATGACCTATTGGGGTTGTCAGGATGGTCACAGGATGTTCTGGTTGTAAATTATGCGAGTTTGCAAGTTAGTGAGAAATTAAAGCTACAAAAATGTGATTTCTAGAAAAACCCTAGCAAACAGCCTTGGAACGAGATTATGACGATTTCATCAGTACCAAAATGGAAGATTTAGGCTAGGAGGGTGGTTAGTCTAAGGATGGAGGGTCCCAGTATGATTTTGAGTCAAAAGGTGCAAAATGAGTTAAATTGAAAGCTAAAAGGTGTGTTTTTGTAAAAACTGATCTAAACACACTTGAAATGGGAATCTTATAGCGCGAACAGCTTAGAAACATTGAAAATAACCCTTCGTCAGTTGACGGAGGCATCCGATTGCATTTTGACCCCGTTAGTTCTTTTATCTAAAATTAGTCAAAAGGAAGTGGGACCATCATTTGTTCACAGGATACTCTATTTAGAAATTTTTACTGCACTATTGGATTTGAAATATTAAAATTCCAATGATTGCACTATTTGTTTGCATAAAATAGACATTGAATGCCTCCTAAATACCTCGGAAAATTTTTTAACTCAGCTGGTGCAGCACCAAATATATAACCCTCCATATTAGCGGAGGGTGAGACGCGTCCACGGAGTAAGGCCTGGATAGAGTTCGCAGAGCACATCTGCATTCACAAAGAAAGAGGGGCCATAAACCTCCGCGTTTGCGGAGGGCTGGTCTGCGTTCGTGGAGGCTTGTAAGGTGGCCTATATATAGGCCTTCAGCCCTATGATTAGTTCCATTCTTCAACTTCCCAAAGTCATAAAAAATGTTATACAACTCTATTTTTTATGATTTAAAGGTCCACATGACTCAAATTCTTACAAAGAATGTTGTGGTGAAGTGGAATTCAGGATTCAGTGCATATTTTGAGGTAAAATCACTGTTTTAGATGATTAAATCCTCAAAATATGTGAAAACTTTGCAGTTGACATCTTAGCTTATTCTTGATAGAATTAAGTGAAAATTGAGTCTAAATTATTCTACATTCTGAGAGGAATGTTGTAGTATGTTGGGTGTTCACTGATTGTCTGATTTACATGACTTTTTACCGAGAAAGTTTTAAAAAGAATATTTTATTAGTAAAGTTTTTAACTTTTTTGGGGTCATTTTTCGATCTTCTGAGGTCCATTTTGGGTCGAAATTTTGGTTGTAGGATCAAGTTAGCGTGGGGATCATTTTTTGAGATTTTGGGCGTGAATCCTATTTTCCCCATTTTAGGTGCTATTAGTCTAATGTCACCCTTCCTCAAATTTTTATAGCTAATATGATCGTGTTAACATTGTGAATTATATTTTAATAGCTGAGCATCGTTGGGAAGCTATCAGGAGGGGAAAAGCTTTGTTAGACTAATTCAAGATGTAAAATCGATAGCTAGGTAGGCTAGGCTTTTCCTAAACCTTAGACTGAGTTAGAATATATACATCCTGAGTTAAAATGTGTTAGATATTTGCTATGTAACTCGTTGTACCCTGTAAGTGAAGTTTGTGATGTTTTGGGGTTGTACCCCTATGTTGGTAGCGATATTAGCTATCGTCTCGATATTTTCAGGTACTACTGCATAGAGGGAGACTTGGTAAGGGTCGTATATGGGTCGATGTCATGGGCCAAGTATGTATTCCAACCTAAATTATTATACATGTGGGTATGTGGCCAGATGGTATTGAGATTTGCTGTCTTTGAGGTTGTTCACTGATCATATGTCATGCCATGACTTGATTCTAGTATAGCTACTTATCATATAGCTATAGTTGCCCTGCCCTACTCTTGTTACTTTAGGTTAGCCGGATTATGGTGTAATTGGCCATGTTAGGCCTGGGTCGCCATGGTTGGTGACATGTATATATATATATATATATATGTTCTTATGTACTATGGTCAGCTTCTATGCTCGGGTTCTCTTCATACATGAGGATGTCATATATATCGTTGTCTATGTAAGGTGATGGTTGTGTATGGTTAGAGAGGTGTGCAATTCTTGTCTTGAGTGGTGGTATGACTTGGAGATTTGGATCCGGATAGACTAGGGAGAGACTGATGGGTTCTACGCTCTGAGACCTAAACGATGCACCCTACGGTCTAAGTCTTCGATGACCATATTTGAGTTTCTGAGACTCCAAGTGATGCACCCCACAATCCAAGTCTTTGGTGGTCATGCCCGAGTTTGTGAAACTAGGGTGTTGATTTTAAAGGGGTCCAAGCACTTGCTGATACCTTGGGTTTGAGACCCCGTTGACTAAATCTTGAGGCTAGGCCCCGTTGCTTGATATTTTGAGATGACACACTATCGACTATGCCAAGGGGATTCTTTATCCTCTGGGGAATGTGCCCTACCATTACTTATGTATATATCTAGATTGGGTGTCATCTTTTGATGCAAGGTCAGAGACCCAGTTGACATATGGTTATTGATGGCAATGACCAGGGGTGGCAATTGGACGATTGGGTCAAATTTGAACGGGTTATAATAGATCAAAACAAGAAACAGATCAAGATCTAACCCAATCCAAATTTCCTTGGATCAAAACGGGTTGAGCAACAAGTTATAGAGTGGGCTAATGTCATGATCCAAGCCTAGGCCCTAGACGTGACACGGCGAATGGGGAACCCGAAGTGACCCCAAACAAGCCTCTTAGCATATCAATCACACATTCTTGATCGCGAAAGCAAAAATAAGCATCACAGATATAATCAAAAAGGAGAAGCGGGACTAAGAAAAGTCTTGATATTCATAAAAGTATAAAAGAGTTAATCTCATAACATAAACATAACATAGTATCCAACAACACCTCTAACTTAGAATGGAGCGAGTGCCAAGACACTTCCCGGACTCACCCTTATGATAATAATTATTCAACATAAAGAAGTCTCAACATAACAAGAGCAACTCAGATATTGTCCTCGGACTTGAGGACTCACCAATGCTTTTCTCCAAAGTAACGAACTAGCCACGTGGAGGATGACCAAAAGGAGCTTTGATACCTACATGGTAATATCATGTAGGCATAGGGTATGTGCTAATATTTTGAATGTACTAAGTGTATGAAGTGCAATGCAACAAGGATATAAGTCATCATATTCGAAATGCATACATATAAACAGTAGATATAATCTCAATATCACATGTATGATTAATGTTTAAAATAAAACATACTTGTAGATCATTCAACTTGCATAATATACCATATATATGGGGGAATAGACTTTATCCAACATGAGTAAGATCAAGCGAGTTTCAACTTGGGATCCCGATAAATACCCCTCATCGGTAAAGAGGTGGTCTACTTACCAAGGTAAACCATACTTTACCTTATGGGAACATAACCCATTTCGTATGAAGCAACTCTCTTTGCGAAAACATGACCCATTTCGAAAAGAATTTCATGATAAAGTGCACTAGGTGGATCTACTAGTATAGCAAGGGTAATAATCATAATCATATGATAGCACATAGTTTGAGGAAAGGAGTATGGACCCTTGAAGATAGTCCACATCGACATCCAATCCATCGGTGCTAAGTCTAATCCCGTGGAAAACTTGAAATAATCATACTTTAATCATAATATGAATAGCTTGTAAGAACATGACTTGAGTAGCTGATAAACATGTTTGACCTCTACTAATGAGCCTGACTTGAACATGAGAATAGATCATAATTATACATGGACCCTTGCTTTAACATGAATGGCTCACAAAAGATAAAAATCTTGAAATAGGGCTAAACTTTATACTTGCAACATCATAGATACTTTTCATGAATCCAAGACATGCATGAAAGCTCTGAATGATCATAAAGTCACTTGACTTGTATATCATGTAATAGATCATCAATAACATGAGAATTCTTGTCTTGTCATTTTATCAAACACATAGTAGATTCATGATATTTGTTCAAAATCATGCAATTCAAGAGTAAAATAAGATGAGTAAACATCATGCAAATCAACCCACCAAGATGGTAGTAAAACCCTTATTTAGGATATCTTGAAATCCATCTGAAAGATCATAATAGTTCATACTTTTCATAGCTCAAATCAAGCATAGTCTCAATAGACAAAATCAATTCATGAATAAGTTTGAAATAGATATATATGCATAACCATTCAATACTTGATAAAACCCTAACATAACTTAGATTCATATTTCATAATAAGGGACACCTATAGGTGACATAACTTGAAAACATACAATTTTCATGAAAAGGAAAGGTTGGGCTTCATGGGTGAAAGGACCTATCGATGAAGCCCACATACCTTAAACCTTGAATCCCTTGAAGAGAATTTGAAGTAGACTTAGAGCTTGAAATGAGTCCTTTAGTTCCAAAATTGAGCTAGAAATCCTTAGATTTGAATGAGAGAATTGATAGAGTCTTAGAGAGGGCTTTGTGAGTTATAAAGTTGAAAAAATGGCTAAGTATGGGAGATTTCAATTTTATGTGGGCATGGGGCTATGATCCCAATTCCCTTGGGCGAGATTAGAAAATCAAGGAAAATATTACACTGGTCACGCTCCAGGCGCGAGCGGACCAGATGCAGGCTACAGAATACACTAGTCTGCGGCCTAGACACATCGCGGCGTAGGCGCGGACAAACGCAGGATAAGAAAAATTAGCAAAACTTATTTTTCGCTATGGGTCTTCTAAAATCTATATTATACCCATTTTCTACTCAATTTTGCCGCCTGATCGAGAATATGAAGTAGAATTTTTGAAATCACGCGTGAATTTTGAAATATATAGAAATTATGATTCTGGGGTATTTTAAAGCACCTCAAGGGTGTTTCAGTCAAGACCCAACGCGATCCAATTTTTACTAAGTTTTACTTATTTTTTGTTCTTTTTCAATACTTTAGTACTTAATTAAGTTATATTTTTCTTTATTATGGCTATATAAAATATATCAAATTAAAAAAAATATTTTTAAAATTTTTTAACAAGATCTCTCTCGAATTAATTCGGGTTGCATATCAACCCACTTTTAAATGAATTGAAATGGGTCGGGTTGAGATGGGTTGAGTTAATAATTAGGCAACTTCAACGGGTTGGGTCGGGTTGGACGAGTTGGGCTTAATTTTGCCACCCCAGCAGCGACCCACTTGATTACTCATGGATCTACACCCCCTTACATGCCCAATTGTGCATGGGTGCACTTTCTGAGCTTATGGGGGTTCAGGAGCATTCAAGCATGGATATTACGGCCTTACACCCACTTAATCTTGTGAAGAGTTAGCCTTTGTGGTGATATTATTAGGTTTAGTGACATTTTGTCAGATGTATTACGCAAGTGTATATCTTTCGGGGTTATGGGGGCCCAAGTTGCGTACAGGCATAGATACTAGGGCCTTGCACCTGCGTACAATACGATGATTTGGTTCAGTAAAGGTTGTGAGGTTGATTTCTGGGATTTGCTGCAGTTATCTACATTTGAGCTTTATTATGTTACTTTATTTCCCTCAGTCAGTCGATGATGCCTATTGGGTGCCTTATTTTGGTACTCACCCCTACTTTATACATTTTTTTAATGGTGTAAGTCCAGGTTTTAGCCATAGACACTGATTTTGGGGGACTCCGGAGCACACAGGGGACTTCTTTTAGGTGAGCACCGACATCGCTGGCTACTTCCCAGTCTCCTTTCTGTTGATGGCCATCTTTTGTTTCAGATATTGGCCTTGTACAGTAGTGACATGTATTTGTAGGAGTACTCCCGATTTTGTCTATTAATACAATTATTATTGTTTGTAACTTTGTACAGTTGACTTTCAGGTTTGGGTAGATTGTTGTTATTTATATTGTTTTATCGATTAAGGTTATGACTAGAGAGCTAGAACAGGTATCTTGGGATTGGGTAATTGCCTCGCCTGTAGGTGAGATCTAATAGGTGCCATCACAATCGAGATTGGATCCTGAGAATGTGGTTTTTTTCTCTATCCTTTAATGTAGGACAATGTGTTTTCTTTAATGTCTTTAAAATCCTTTATTTTTTTTTTGTTGAGACAATTAAAAAGCACGACAGTTCATACATTCTATATGTACAATATTTTTTCTGATCTTGTTTGTTATTGTAGCACATCATATTGATAGTTTTTGTGTAAGTTTTCACGAGAATACCTACTCATTTAACTATTGTATATAAAACAACAGAAGTTGTATATACAAAATAATTAATTGTATTTATATAATTGTATAAATATATATAACTTGAAATTTTGATACATTTGTGTATATATAGTCACATATTCTAGTTGTATATATAATCATAAACTTATATACGTATAGAGCTTACAGATATATAACTTCACATAGACATAAATTAATGTACATATACCTTTGGAATTAGGCATATTGATACACATACACAAACATAATACAATAGATACAAGAGTTGTACGTACTAAAGTCATATGAATACATGGTATACGTATACGTGCATCTTTAAACAATTATTCAAAAGGAATAATTACATCTACAAGTCATTAAAACAAATTATTTACACAAAAAATAACCTACATTTTTCCTTTTTACATAAAATGGCCTTTCTGCACATGTTTCTTAGCAAACATGGCCATTCCGCTGTTCACTTCTAATTTGACAACTTGGGCTATGGAATTTCTTTCTTTTATTCTTTTTTTTCTTTTTTATATTTTAATTTCTTTATATTTAGTAGTGCTATTTTTTATTTTTTTTTATTTTGGCTTTGGCATTTTTCTTTCTTTCTTTTTTTTAACTGGAAATTTCTTTTGCACTCTATTTAAGTAAAAAGGAAAAAACTTTTCAATGTTTAAATTTATTTTTTTGCTCTTTTTTAAAAGTTTTTTCCGTTTCTTAATTGTTTCATTTCTTTTGTGGAAAAAAATGTTATTTTATTTTTTTGTTTATTTTTTATTTTATTGAGGTTGGAATGCACGATAGTCAAATAAATATCGATATCAATATATTACATAATTATTTATACAATATTTATATACAATTATGCACCATCTATATAATATCGATACATAACATACCTATTATATATATTGACACACGTTTGTATACAATTTATACAATATTGATACATGTTTATAAACTATTTATATAATAATGATACATTTTTATACATAATTTATACAATATCAATGCATTACATAATTATCTATACGATTTTGATGTATGTTTATACACAAGTATACAGAATCGATACATTAAGAAAAAGTACGTGACTTTTTTGGGAAAAGTTTTTTCGTTTCTTTTTCTATATAAAAACTCATAGCAAAATAAAAACAAAATAAGTTTTTCAAAAAAAAAATGCTACCCAAAAAACATGTGAAAATGTTTTTTTTTTTAAACAAACAAAATTTTTTAATATAAAAAAATATAGCTAAATAAAAATAAAAAAACACCGCAAATAAAAGGAAGAAGAAGAAAGAAAAAAGTGTTAGCTAACTTACGCAAAAAGCGTTTAATGGTCTTGAGCTTATTTGAGCTATGTTGAGTCCATGACTTTCTTTGACTATTTTTTGTAAAAAAAAAAATTTTAGAAAAAATATGAATTATTTTCTTAATAAGCTTTTTAATTTTTTGTATATGTATGAAATATTCCCTATTCAAAATGTACAAATAGTCACTTATACATGCAAGTGTAGAATATATACATTTTTCATATAACAATATGTATAAAACATATATGTAGTTGTACATGCTTGTCCCAAATGAAAATGTTGTTTTCAATTCCAAATACACCTTGCCAAAAACGAAATATTTAAATATATATACAAATAAAGAAAATAATGCATATAAATTGTGTAGTAGAATCACAGACGCAAACCTGTACTATGTATATATACATATTCAATTGATACATGTTAAGTATATATACATAAATTATTACATACCTGCTCAGTTATATACTTTATATAGATGTGAATGTATACAAGTTAACTATATCTATAACTGGTCAACTACATTATTATTCATTTAAACAAGTTATTTCATAAAGCAAATTTTGTCACAATCCAACTATGATTATACATCTTTAAACAGTCAGTTGCAGGTTGAAATATACTTCACACGAATAAATTATACACATATTAATTTCACAAACTTATATTATACATATATAAATTTCAGAAATTAAATTACACATATACAACGATAATAAAACAAGTCAGTGGCTGAATTAAAAAAAAATATTTTGGCACATAAATATATTTTTTCGAACTAACTGAAAATGTATACTCAAATATCAAATATTCAAAGTGACAAAATAAGAAAATACGAAAGGAACAAACTCCATCCATAATTGGTCATCTTTAATCTAAGCATTTTGGGGCCTATTCCTACAAAAATGTTTGTTGTGACTTGCAATCTCACCTGTACTATATGATTTTTACCCTTGGACAACAATAACTCTGAGAATGATCTGTCTCTACTTTTCTTCCTTGATCTTTTTGGAGGTCTTTTTAATATAGGCGGTAGAATATCATCATCCAATATGTGGTTTGGTACAATCCACTCCCTTCTATCTGGTAAAAGATATATTGAAAACTCATAAATTTTTAACACAATTTTTTATTTATATAAATCTGAGCAATATTCATATAGTTATACATGTTTCAACTTCAACACAACCAAAGCATGTGCATATGATATTTCCTCAAATCTAAAAGCAAACACATCTGTAATCCTATTTTTAAGACAGACTATGAACTTTCTCCTTTATCATTACATTGTGTACGTGGACAGTTGATGATACAACTCATTCAAATATAAGTAAAAAGATTTAATATAAATTTAAAACAAATATGACATCTTATATTTATATAAGTATGATAAATATTGTCATCTTTATACTTTTGACTTTATTATTGGCCAATATCTCCTGATTTATTCATCAATGGGGTAAATGTATATATTGTCTCTTTTTGATTATCACAATTCATCTACCAAACATTAAACGTACTTCCTCTAGAAAGTAAAAAATCAACAATTCATGCGTCGACACCAATGCGTAATTTATAATTTCTACAATGTTTGAACTCATAGACCACCACCGATGAACTAAAGCATAAAGCCTAGCACACTTATATATCCATCCAACTGCAAGTACTCTTTAACTCTCACATCGACCTTTTCCATTGATTCCATTAACCTATCAAAATGAGACTGTGTATATACGCTTTAGCCATTTTATAAAATACCTTACTCAGTTTTACATGAGACTTCTGGTACCTCATCTGAACATTATTCTACAGATGTCATATGCAAGCATAATGTGGAACCCATCATATACTCTTGTAACAGCTTTTATGATACTCTCATCTCTATCAGATACTACTCACATCCTATCAATTTTTCCATGTACTTCCTTTAACTATTGAAAAAATCAAGTTCAAGAAGACATCATTTTTTGAATCTACAACTCCATAGACTAGCAGAAATATGTGTCCTATATATAAATAAATACATCTAATTTTACAAAAATACGTACACAGTATTACTATATATGATAGAGATATAGATTTAAATACATAGTCATTTGCTTCGTCCATAGTACTTGCAAAAACAAATTGCTTATTATATGGACCTCTAAGGTGATTCTCATATATCCACAACAACCACAAGTCTACGGTAATCAAAGTGTCTAATAGAAAGCATGCAAAGGAACAAATATTTAAAGGAATTCGTCTTCATTTTTTTTCTTTAACCTTATATGCGAGCTCGATATGTACTATCTAGTATGTATAAATAAGCCAACAATTTAATATATGATCTAGAGGGTGCCCCCCCCCCCAAAGAATTCAAAACTTTTTCTTTCACCCTTCATGCTAACATGTATGTAACATCAATTTCAAGATTCATTTGACATCATTTTTTATATTCAATGTCGTGTACTTTTGTTTATAATTTTTCAATCTAGGCTTCACAAGTCCACCTATCAGATTACTTGTTCTCTCCTTTTATGAGTAAATTCTATCTTTCAATGGACATATATTATCCATATTGAACGTTCTAGTCTGAAACATACCAAATTTATTAACTGCAAGAGCTTTCATTAACCATTCACATTCCTCTGATTTACACACAATAGTGTGACACATTATATACACAAAAAGAAAATAATTAAACTATTTTATACAACAATGTCAATGTATATTTTCTCAAGAACGACTAATACAAATTTATTCATACAAACACAAAAAAAAATGGTACACAGTTTTTTTTGTATAAGTTGTATATTCCTTATTGAATTCGATCTCTTAGACTTGAATTGGAACCTCTGTGCAATTGCATATTGAGCCATAACAACTTCTAAGGTAGACTTGTCTCTGTATACTTAGTCTACTTCTACATACGTATATGATGAATTCGATATGAATCCAGTTCAATCTCTAGAACCTAAAGCATGCAGAGGCTCTACAAACTCATCAACTATTAGCTCACGTGTTTCAAAATCATCCATTCAGCTATGTGATTTGTTCCAAGCCTTAAAACTTATCGTTTAGTAGAACTTTCACTATCATTAGTCTCTTCCACATCCTTCTCAAAAATACTTGCACAAATGGGATATATATTAAAATCATTATTATGTTTCTTCAACATAACGTAAACCCTCACACCCTTATCATTGTGAATCACCATTGGCATATTACTTTGTTCAAATCTGTACTCTATTCTCAATACTTTGTTAGTAACATCAACCCCTAGTTGTTTTCCGATCAATGTATACAATTTCATATAGGTTGCATTTTCTTTGAAGACAACACTTGTAATACCGGGTAAAATTATCAAAATATCTTTAGAGGGGAGATGTGTGCATAATATATCTTCCCATGATCTGATGGTAAATCCAAGATCGAGTATATGATCAACATGAAATTGAGTGGGAAAATGGTCTCAGTTAAATTTTAGAGAAATTGGATCAAAAAATAATTTTTTGATACGAAAATGGGAACCATTGAAAGTGTACGACAGAGGCACAAAGCGACTCCATCGTGGACCAACACTTGGTTTTATTCAAAAAGTTTTTTACGGGATTAGAAATCTCGTTCGAAGAATTTTCAATGAAAAATACCAAAAATAAACTGTGTCCGTGTCCCAGACCCCATGTCCCGAGATGGAACTTTTCTGAATTTCGTGAGAAACATTCTAGATTTTCCGACCCCCTTCCCCCGGGACTTAATATATGATCAAAATGGATAGTTTTAAGTGTAAAAAAAGTTTTAAACCCTATTCTAGGTCCTTTTTAAGTCCTCGAAAAAGACTAGGACTAAAGTTAAGAAAAGAGAAGCGAGGAATTAAGGTGTTTGAAGAGAGTTCCTTGAGGTTGATTGTCCCAATGTTCAATCTAGGTATGTAAGGCTAAACTAAAGCATGAGATTGTTCTTCTATGTACCCCATAGATGGTCATAGAGGAGTTGTGAGTATAATGAGTCGTCATGCATGTTTTCTTGAATATTTTCTTCTAAATTGTCTATATTGCATGTATTTTTATGTATTAATGATCATTATACATTGATTTTACTAATTTAATATTTTTACATGAATCATTGCATAAATCCTATTTATTATTTTATAAAGACTGCATGAATAAACCTACGGATGAAGTCTAGAGCATTAACTTGAGTATGTCGATTGTAACCTTGCTGCGAGTATGAGATTGAGTTAATTGAGGTTAATGATCCTATGAGTCTTCATAATTGAGTTCTTGAGTTCTGTATAAATGACTTCTTCTAAGTGATGATCTGAGTTCCTGAGTTCTTAAATGAGAATTGAGTTAATTTAGCCGAGTTAAAGTCCTTGAAATTAATAGAGGACTTTCAATTTGAGTTCATGAGTTAATGAGAAGTCTCCATGAGACTAATTGAGATAATGAGTGCCTCTATGAGGCTACTTGATATGATGATGAGGAGTTTTATGAGCATTGAGTCTTGGGAGGAGTATTGAGTAAGAGCGAGTCCCACTTGTACTTATTACCAACGTCGGCCCAGCGTGGGAGAGGAATGAACTATTACATCCCATGGTCCCCTTTCGAGTTACAGTCCCTGAAATCAGTGGAGGATTGGTTGAGTTTAGATCTCTTATGGATCATATGTGTTCCTTACGGGGCAAGTACGGAACAACTGTGGTAATATCAGTGGGATTGTTATATAGTCATTGACTCATAAGTGATTATTGTCGGATAAAAGAAACTCCCAAAAGGTTCCCACCTTAAGTATTCTGAGGTGAGATGAGATGGTTGAGTCTGATTTGATTGATGAGGTTTGACTGGTTGATGAGTCACTTGTCTACTCTTTATTCTTGCTTTAGATAGGCACTTGGCATTCTGATTTGGTTATTATTTTGAGTTGACATTGTTCCATATTATTTTACATGTTTCTATCTCATTCAGCTATTTTACATACCATACATTCCACATACTGATGCCACTCAACGCTGTATTGTTTCATGATGTAGATGCAGGTCTTAGAGATCGTCAATAGGCGCATTGTTGAGGGTCTATCGCAGTCAACAGAGTTGGTGAGCCTCCTTTACTTTGGAGGACAATTATTTAGTTTCATCTAGCTATTAGAGTTAGACTTTTTGAGTAGCTTTACTATTTCTTGAGTTGAGGTAGCCATGGGTCTGTCATTGGGGCCGATTGATAGTGATAGAGGCTTCATAGTCTAGAGTTAAAAGTTGATGTTAAGATTTGTGAGCTAGTTTCTTTCTAGCCTTTTCATTCATAATATTATTTTGAGACTAGATGAGATGTGGCCATTTACTTCCTTTTTCCTTCTGCTGATTAGTAGAGTTTATTCATTGAATAAATGTGATGAGGCCAAGTGATTCGCTTGGGGACTAGCAATAGTCTTTTAGGTCCCGGCATATTTAGGGTACCCTCCCAGAGCGTGACAACACCTTTCAAAATATAGTCAACATAAATATTTTCATCATCCCATCATCTAGAATGCGTCACCATAATCGTTATTGAAGCCATCGCTGTATACAACACATTGTATAAGTTATGAACATATACATATCAATTTAAAAATAACACAGTATATAAATAGCAGATGCTGTACTGCAATACATTACAAACAATATATGGAAAAATTCATGAAAAAAACTTTGAGTTAGAAAAGGAAATAAAAGTGATTAGGTAGATAATTACCAATTAGTTATAGTTTGAGCACGAAGAGTAATCTACTTTCCTTAGTTATGAGTATTTATAAAATATATTATTAATTACTTAATCAAGTTACTATATTTATCTTTAAAATTATCTGATTGGTATAGAAAATTTTATACACCGATAGTGGACAAAAATTAAACTCTTTTTATAATATATACAAACAAACAAACAAAAATTTTTTATTATACAATCTTCCAATAATTTTCATCTGTTCAGATACTTGTGCTACAGATCTATCACAAAAAAGTATGTTAGCTAACAATCATATGTGTGTAAATGAGAACACCAATCGACAATGTATAACATAGAAATCACACAGTTAGTTATAAGGAAAAACAAAAATTTCACGCTGAAAAAAAGACTGATTGCAAAATATTTGCAAAACCAAAATAATAAAGTCTGTTAATCTGAATAACATCAATAATTCGTATAATATTCATGTTAGAACAAAAAAACATATCTCAATGTAATCATAATTTTTCTCACCTGATTTTGTATAATTATGCAGAAAATATTGCACTTTTATTTTTCGATTTTAGCAGAAGCAAGACGACTATAGTGTTTTTTTTAAGTAGAAAGAGTCATATTAGGTAAGGAAATCTAATTAGATTCGACTTCTATTAATTAAGGAACAGTATCCATGATAATGAACGAAATTGTAGCAAAATTTCGCTGATAGACAATTAATAGCGTCATTTTATTTTGTATAATGTCCTTGTAAATGCACATTTTATACAAAACAATCTTCATACCAAAGTTATGAAATGTAATTTTAAAAACTGTAGTTATTTTTGCCTATTATATTTTACTAGGTGACTATTTATAAAGATTCCACTACAAAATTAATCAAGCATGAGCCCGTATATATTTTTTTTGGTCTAAATTTTATGCGGCACTGATAGATTTTTTATATAATTTTAAAAAAATTTAAGTTATTAATTATTACGACTTATATTATATTTTAAATAATATATGTTACTTATATTTTTTTAATTTATATTTCACATATAAAATTTCTGAGACTCAATAAAAAAAATTTCTAAGTTTTGATTAAATTATTAATTGTTGTAAATAAACCCTACTTTTGTTGGTATGTAAAAATAAAGAAACATGAGCGTGTTACTGCTGAAGTTTAGACCAGCAACATCCAGCACAAGTTCTAACCACCAAACAAAATAGTCCATTGCTTTTAAGGGAAGCACAAAACTTAAGCAGACGTGTTGACGTCAGGCTAGGCTGTGTGCTTATTCCCGCCCCTTATTAGCAATATATGGGGTTTATATGCTTCATGATATTATTTAAAGTAATTTACATACTGTAACTAAGCAAGACTTGACTTTGACATTCCTAGCAAATATTGGGGCCAAACCCTACAAAACCATTTGCCCCATCAATAGAAATTTGGATGCCTTCTTGCTGGATATTCCCTATTATGGAAAGTTTGGTTGGAGATGGAGCAAATGCAAAGCAAAATGTGCCCTTACTATCCACTGGAATTAGAAAGTTCCTAGCTGGTAGGGTTAAGATCGGACCACCCATGAGGAAAAACGAAACGGTTGGCACCCGAACCGTCACAAACCCGTTTAGATCATAGCACGTGTCAAATATTGACATGGCGGGTGCCCGTGGTAGGTTTGGGGTTTCTGCAATGAACTCATCACGAAATGCCACATAAGCCGCCGCGGGAAGCCTGGTGACAGCTGTCCCAGTGTCCATAATGACTCCTCCTTCTCCTTCCTCAGTTAATCTGAAAGCATCTTCAGGTATGGTCACACGTGCTCCTCCAACTCCAAGCCCCGCCACACCGATGTAATAGAAACTGGGGGCCCGTGGGTTTCGGATCAGCGGTACCCATGCTGCACCCGCCGGTAATACTTCTCGCCCGAATTCAAGTGATCCGGTGGACCCGGTGCCCCGGGTGACCAAACAGTAACTAAAGGCTCCACCCGTTTGGCCACCGAGTTGTCCCACTAGTGACATGGAGCCGCCTCCAAGACCCAGCAAACCGGCAGCCCCAATGAACATACCACGGTTACTATGGCCGCAGCCGATGGCCACGTCACGAATGACGGTGCGACCAAAAGTGAGGGTCTCGAGGGCCACGGTCCCCTTGGTGTAGGAGCCATCACCGTACATGACTTGGTATTTGCAGGTGCCGGCATGACATCCTGAGTTGTCTATGCGATCGCAGAGGGAGGAGGAACAGGGTACACCGGTGAAAGAAGCGGAAAGGGAAGGATCAAATACGGGGTCAGTTTGATGGTAGCAATGGGTACAAGGCTGACACTGAACCCACACAATATCACTACCAGCATCAATAACCACGTATTGTTCTCTAACAGGACTACCAATACCAATTCTGACAAAGTATTCTCCACTGCCTTGCTCCATACCGGAGATGACCTCACTCCCGAATTCTTGCTCCTCAACCTCATAATTACGAGTGAGTGTATGGACCCTTTTGAGGTCTCTTTTCATGCGAGCTTCAAAGCGATCAGCCAAGTGGGAAAATGGCAATTGATCTCTGTGAAGAAGCTTCACCTTCCACCTACTGCTGTTGGTGTTGTCGTTTGTTTTACTTGGTGGAGGGTGGATTATTGTTGATTCTTTGATCGCTTTCTTCACATACAAGTGTTCATGGGTGGGAAATGGGATTGCATGGCCAGCTGAGGTTTTGGTTTCATGGGTAACACTTGTCTTGGAAACTGATAAAATGAACAACACGAGGAGCGAAAATCGGAATAGCGACATTTGTAACGGAATAAACATTTTCTCGCTTTTCTCTTGGAAAATGTGAGGAAAAGGAGACTTGGGGAAGGCGAATTTATTTACTTGCTCTTTCCACATGTGTACAACAAAAAGGTGGCCCAATTTTGGAGCGAAGATGACTTTAGGAGGCCATAAAACTAAATAATTCCTCTCAGTCGTTTTTATATGTCCCATCTTTAATATATGTTATTTTATAAAATTAATATATAAATAATATTATTTTTTATTTTATTTTTGAGAATTAATGAGCTTGAAAAGAATATTTTGGATCAACTAAAAAAATTTA
>JAOTQJ010000015.1:45049-83666 GCA_025642045.1 Solanum sejunctum | reverse complement strand
GCTGCTAGTTTATATATATATTCGCTAATATTTCATCAACTTCCTTTTGGGATTCAGCTTTTGTTTCTTCATACTGCCTTTCATACTGCCTTTTGGCTTCGAACTCTCGCTGCTTTTCGGTCTTCTTCTTGCTTCTTAGTGTCACATATCATATTAGTAGGTTTCACAGTATCAAACACCCGCTGAATTTTCTCATAATTCGATTCTTTCAATTCAAACCAATCACATCCACTCGCTACAACCACTGATGATAACAAAGACACCAATGTAGTTTTCTTTATATCCATCACTCATGTACCTTTTTATATTTACAACTTTAAGTGAATAGTATATAATCCATTAACTGTATTTGAGTAAAGAACTACAGAGCATTAACGATTAATTAAAAAAGAAGTTAAAAGAGGTGCGTGATTATAACTAAGTAATACGCATAATCGACGGTGTTGTAATAAGGGGTTTAGCCGCACTTTGTTAAAAAGCAAAACCAACTTACATAAAAAAATGCATTAAAATCAATGATTTATCTTTTATGGTGCATCCTCAAAAGAGCGAATGACCACTTTTGCTAAAGCAGTCTTTCCAACTCCAGATGCACCAATAATAACAAAGATTTGAGACCTTTTATCTCCTTAATGGTCATCGAAGTTTTTGAGAATGGTATCTTTTCAGGGTTTAAGAACACTGTTAAATACCCTTGGTCAGATTGATCTTTGCATTTATTAACTAGTTCATCTGCACCCTCTGCCCCTTCGTGGTTTTGATAGTTGATTACACTGATGAGATAATCAACAGTGTCTTCCCACTCTTCAAATGTTTTATGCATTTCCTCTACAAACCACCGGAGATCGAAAGAGAGTTCCTTTGCTAAGCGATGTACTTTGCGCTTTTTCTCCTCTATCATTCCCGTTCCATTTTTAAACCATTTAATAACAATTCTTCCACATTTGCTTTAGTGTGTAGTCGTTTTAATATGAGTTCATCTATGGTACTTTCGGCTATGAGATAATGAATAAACACCGCTATTTTAAACCCCGCTTGTCGTTGTCTTATTACACCTATTCGCTCAATCATTTGTTGGTGGGTCTCTAAATCCCACCTTTTAGAGAAGAATACGAGAATATTACCCCCGTATTGCAGATTTCACCCATGTCCGCAGGATGCTGGATGTGCAAATAACAAAGGTATTTTACCGTTATTCTAGTCGGATATGGTTTGGGGATTTTTGTCGAATTTCTTGCCTTGTGGGAAATCTTTAAGCAATCTCTCTAAATCACTGTTGAAATGATATGCCACCAAAATAGGGTTATCGCCTACTTTTTCGACGATGGCTTTGGACGCTTTGATTTTTTCTGTGTGTACTTCAAACCACATTTTATCTTCATCAGTGTAGACCGCACCATTGGCTATTTGCAGACATTTGACTGCTTTAGAGGCAGCGTTAAATGCCTCACACATTTTTCCTTGAATTTCAAACAACAGATTTCTTTGAAACTGGCGATATTTATTTAAAACAAGTTTTGGTAATGCTACCCTGTGAGCTAAATATATTGGTTTATCAATATGATAGACCGGGTACGAGAGGAAGGGATGTTGCTATTGATGGACCGATGCTACCTCTGGATCTAAGAATCATGGAAGACGTAATTGAAATATGCACCCGAAATGAAATCACATTGGTATAAAGAGCCAGAAAGGCAAAAGAGGAGGTGCGCAGCAAGGGACTGAGCGACAAAGCGAGGTTTGGAACCCTTTAATTACAAAGTGGAAGATGCGGGTAGGATTACTGCATTTATTATATTTGACTCTTCAATTTTCTAATATAGGTAATTAGGGCAGGTTGAAGGGCAGTGGAAGTCAATTTAAACATAGTGCCACCACAACCGTAAGAAAATGAGATTGGGTTTCTGTGTGTAGACTATCCTTGGAAGTGTCTATTCTACCAAACGACGGGATGCAGTCGTAGATCAAGCCTCCTTTTCAGTCGTACTCTCCTGTCAGTCAAGTGGCTTTCACTTTTAATAGAGAGTTAGAAAGCCTCAGTTCTCATAGCGAGGCTTAGGCCGACGGGGTAGGGCGCAGCCCCCCAATTCTCAACCTCGACCTATACAAGTGGTTTTTTAACCCACATTTGGAAAAGTTCTGTTAGGTTCTTAGTAGCAATCAGATACTTTTCTTCTTTGACTTCACATAGCTTTTCATCTCCTTGATGACTGGAAGTTCTCTAAAAGTATGAAAAGCTGGAGGACTTTGTACCATCCATTCCGGTGTGGTTGGATTCTGTTCAACAACCCAAGGACTTAGAGCATATCTTTTGTTCTTTCAACTACTTGAAGTGATTGCTACGACCACAAAGAAATGACAAATCCCAACTACGGATATATAAGAGCCAAAACTGCTAAGGGCATTCCATCCAGCGTAAGCATTTGGATAATCTGGAATGAGACGTGGCATACCCGAAAGCCCTAAGAAATGCATAGGAAAGAAGGTCATATTAACCTCGAAAAATTTGATCAAAACATGGATTTGACCTAAAGCTTTAGGGTATGTCTGACCAAAGATTTTACCTACCCAATAGTGAAATCCTGCAAACAAAGCAAAAATGGCTCCCACAGAAAGTACATAATGGAAATGTGCAACTGCATAATAAGTATCATGTAGAGAAATGTCTAGCCCGAAATTAGCCAGAATTACTCCAGTGAGTCCTCCTATAGTGAATAAAAATATGAACTCTACAGCAAATAACATAGGTGTTTTGTATTGTATCAGACCACCCCTCCCCACATGGTAGCGATCCAACTAAAGATTTTGATTCTAGTGGGGACAGCTATGATCATGGTAGCTGCGGTGAAGTAGGCACGAGTATCAATGTCTAATCCCACAGTAAAGATATGATGAGCCCAAACAAGAAATTCAAGAACACCTATACTGATCATGGCATAAACGATGCCTAGATACTCGAAAACGGGTTTTCCCAAAAAAGTCAAAACGATATGACTCATGATACCATATTTAGGCAAAATGGGAATATACACCTCTGGATAATCGAAGAACCAAAAGAGATGCTGGTATAATATGGGGTCTCCCCCTCCAGCTGCATCAAAAAATGTCATATTAAAGTTTTGATCGGTTAATAACATGGTAATTGCCCCTGCCAATATCGAAAGTGATAATAAAAGTGGGAATGTTGTCACTAGAATGGACCACACAAATAGAGGTGATCTATGCATAGTCATTCCCGGTCCACGCATGTTGGAGATAACTGTTATAAAATTAATACAACCTAAAATGGATGAAACACCAGATAGATGAAGACTAGAAATTGCTAAATTAACTGCTCCTCCGGAATGGCTAGTAATACCACTTAAGGGCGGATAGACTGTCCACCCAGTGCCGCTACCCACCTCTACTAAGGCTGAGCTTAATAGGAGCAAGAGACTTGGAGGCAACAACCAAAATGAAATATTATTTAATCGTGGAAATGCCATGTCAGGTGCACCTATCAGAATCAAAATAGACCAATTACCAGATCAACCTATCATCGTCGACATAAGCATAAAAAAGATCATTAAAAAAGCGTGAGATGTTATTAAAACATTGTAAACTTGATGATTCCCACCAAGAATTTGATCACGGGGTCATGCTAATTCCATACGAATCAGTACTGAGAAGCATGTGACCATCACTCCAGCAACGGCACCAAAGATGATATAAAGAGTCCCTATATCCTTGTGGTTAGTAGAGAACTGCCATCATACTGGATTTGTCATAAAATTGAGATTATTTCCTTTCCTTCCTTATCAGAGAAGGGCCCGCGGGGCTTATTTGTTAAAAAATGGGGAGTGAGTGAGGTGGGGAGGAAGAATGGAAAGCCCGAACTGGATTGATGGGACATTTTGATCCCCTTTTCCTCTTATTGTCCCCCAATTATGGTTTAGGAAAGGGTCAATGCAAGTATCTTATTTTGAAGCAATCTCTGGAGTTTTCCCTTATCCGAACGGGTCTTGCAAGAAAATTGGATTTCATATTGAGATCCAAATATACACTATTGGGATGGGATGGCTCCTACTAGCTCTCCCCCCATAATAACCGCACGTGTGAGTTCCCCCGCATACGACTCAAGTGGCGAAGGCCCTTTCCTTCGCACTTAGTAAGCGCTTCACTATAGCCAAGCTTATGGCTAGCCTATTGGCTAGAGCCAAGCTTCGATCGCGATTGCTCGTCGCTTCTAGCCTCCTTATTCCATCACCCGAGATCCAAGTAAGCACCGAGATCCAAGATCTCTTAATTCCTCATGGCTGGGCTGGCTTGGAGAAAAGCTACCTCTTGCTTATGTCACCACATTCCTTCAGTTGGGTGAGCCTTCGCTTTTTGGATCGTCTTCTGCTCAATGCGGTACCCCCCTTTTTTGGTTCCTATTTCATTTACCTTGTTCACAGGTCGACCCCATGGCAGCAAGAAAAGGCTATCTTGTGCTAGACTTCAGTGATATCATTCCTATCGAGACAGGCAAAGTCCCATTGTGTCCTAGATCACATTCTGTGAATCGAAAGGGGAAGCCTACTCATCTATCAGCTACTCTCATAGATCAATGCAGTTTTACGAAGCATCCAAGAACAGTTCACTCGCATTGATCAATCAAGAGGGTTGCCCCCACTCTTTATGGTTATTTGTTGTATCATACACTTCTTGCATTCTGTCCCACGCTTCATACCTCCTCTTTCTTCTTAAGGTAAGATAAAGGGCTAAGCAATGTGGGGTAGGAGCATCCAATCGGCAATCTTTTTGGCTTGACCAATCAGTCTTATGTCCTCTGAGTTGCACGACGTTTTAACCACAATAACTTTTTTTTCAATTCAGGACTTTTCGTTTTTGTTACCAGAAATTCTTTTCTTATTTAAAGACAAAATTGAAATCTTTTCTTTTTCTCAATATGAGGTGATCGTAACACAATATATAAGACTCGTGATTTAGGCAATCCAATCTGCCGTGTGTAAGGCGGAAGCCTCCACTTTGAAACACCTGGGTGATGAAAAGATCGAATTACAATGCCTATCTTGGTGGTCTATATTTATTCATTAAACTGCTGCAAGAGTAATCAAAATTTATTCATTTTGGAATCCGCAATTCTATATAGATAGATAGATATATGCCCGATCTCTATGTCTCGCTTCCTACCATTTTGCCATTCAAAAATGTACTGCTACGCCCCTCTCCTATCAGTCAAGTGGATGAACACTCCTGAACGCAACTTTCCTGCAAACAAAGTAATTAATGAAACTCTAAAACTTCACGTTCCTTCACGTCACTTGACTCTCTCCTAGCCGCCCCTCAAAGGAATTGATCCGAAGCTCAAGAGAATGACCCTTTATGGCATGACTTCGATAGACCTAGTCGTTTTGGCTTGGACCCATCGATTGCTATGGCATTTTGTAAGCCCCAGTCATTCTCACGGTTAAGTTAATAAAAGAATAGTTCAATCATTGCTAGTGAAGTACTTTTTTTACTTTTCATAAGTGGGTAGAATCTATTAGTCATTTCGTTGAATATGGACGGATTGAGTAACGAAGCTATCATTATTGAACATGTTTGGGTCAATTAACAGAGAATGAACTAGGCAGAATAGGATGGAAAGGTAGCCTACAAGAGGTAACTACCGCAAAATGAATACCTCAAACCGTACATACACCTAACAGGTTAAAAGGTAATGACCGGCCGATCTTCAGTTATGTTGTCCCCTTCTTATATGGGCAAATTCAAACCTGAAAACCTTCTTTGTTCAAAGGGATTCAAACTAGCCATAGGTATAGGTGTGTGTCCCTTTCTGCTACGACTACCTTGTTGCGAATGAAAGACCACTCAAAAAGTGAAGGAAGTCAACAAAACAAAACTCACCATGACAAGGGCCAGTGATCTCACTTACGAGAAGCTCCTTCTAGTCAAACCAATTGGCAGCCCAAACACATCAACACCGCTTCTCAAGAGACTGAAAGAAAGAAGCATGAAACCCATTGCGGCCAGGTGTTGTTAACTAATTCATATTAGTACATCATTGTCATCTAGACGAGAAAGCTTTCTCGCATTTTATAAGAGCAAGCGCTCGTTCTCGCACTGCTACAGACAATAAATATCAAGCCTAAATCAGTGACGCACGAAAGCTTGATCCTCAATTTCGAAATATCAGGAGCAAAGACCAGAATTCCTTTCATTGGAAGTGAGGCTGTGCAGATGTAAGGCGGTTTGGTTTTACCTCTCATAAGTCATTCGACTGAACTAAGGCGACCTACGGAAAGAGAGACTCATTCGATATTTGCTTAGTAGCTCATCTTTTTTATATTGGGACCATCTACAGGGAGCCGACGGGCTCTCGCGTAGAAAAGGATTGACAGGCTAAATACAAAAAGTGCCCAATTTGGAGACTTGGGATCTCAGCAGATTTGGTTGTGTGAACTATTTATTAAGAAGGGAAGGCTTTCATTCACCTTGCTCTGAGAGCTAACTAGTTACTTTCTGACCTTGCTTACCTTTTGTCCCTATAGTTTAGGAGCTATAGAATGGAATTAGTGAATCTTCAAGCTACTCCTTGACCAATGATGAAATACGAATCCAGCAACCAACTCGAAGAAGTAGCCTTCCTTCAATTAGTCTTCTTCTTCAGGTATTTCCCAGAATAGACATTGAAGTTGCCCCTGACAATCATCTGAATAAGTCAAGTCCATAATCCTTTCACTAGACACAGCAAGCAAAGAAGAGGCATTCCATTCATCATTCTATGGACGAGTTTTCTTAAAAGAAATTTCAGAGATGCTAATCAGACTATCAAATAAGCCTTGACCAGTTCGAAGCGGGTGCTTATGGAACAATGTACTAGACTGATCGGGTCAAGTAGTTGAACAAATAGTAGTAGCACGAAGCCCGATTCTCTATTTATGGGAGCAGTGAAATGCGTAGAGATCGGAAAGAAGACCAACGGAGAAAGCATTTTGCTAGGCCAACACTGACACTGGGAGACAAAAGCTAGGGGAACGAATGGGATTAGATACCCAGTAGTCCTAGTCATAAACTATGGGTACTATGCACTATACGTATTGACCTATGCAGTGTTATAGCTAACTCATTAAGTATCGCACCTGGGTAGTACGTTCGCAAGAATGAAACTCAAAGGAATTGACGGGGGCCTGCAAAAGCGGTGGAGCATGTTGTTTAATTCGACGCAAAGTGAAGAACCTTATCATGGCTTGACATGCTGCAAATCCTCTTGAAAGAGAGGGGTGCCTTCTGGAATGCAGACACAGGTGGTGTATGGCTATCGTCAGTTCGTGTCGTAAGGTGTTGGGTTAAGTCCCAGAATGAGCGCAACCTTCGTGTCGTGGTGGAAGTCTTCAGATATGAACCGCCTCAACCAAAACAAATATCCCATGGATCCCCATTGACTATGACCAAACTGTATTCCGAGTGTCTTTGTCCTGGGAACGTTTATGAAATTCTATTGGGACAGAAAAATGGAAGAATAGCTTTCCTGGTAAGATATACGCGTCTATGAGTGAACGTAACCACACCCTTAGTTTAATAACAAGCAAGGAGAGATCCGCTAGATGAGAATTGATAAGGGGAATAGAGATGATGATAGATATCATACTGAGAAAGAGAATAATTCCGTACGAGTACCATAAGATACTGGAATACCCTGTTTTTTCCCATCCATATAGACTCGGATCATGAGATGAAATATATAATCTCCTTCGTAGATTTCACTGTATTTAGTTATAGATATGAGCATAAACCTAACTTTTTGGAAGTAACTTACAATCAAGATCAGTCAAGGGGTAGCAGGACCAAGCGTCAATATTATCTCCTCTCCATAAGAGCGCATCACAGTAAAGGAAATCCATTCACAGTTGCATTAATTATAGCTTCCTTTAGCTTGCTTGTTCGTAGACAAAGCGAATTCAGGATTGCATCACTTCTACCTATTTGCTCGGAGTTCGTGGCTGAGGGTTTCCACTGGACTGACCGTCTTAATGCCATTTTTTTCTCCCTTGGTCATAGACGAGATGGGCTTTCAAGCATCAGTCAATTTTCTTGGTCGGGGCCCCCATCCTAGACTTCCTTTTTGCATTACATGGTTGAGCACTTGCCCTAGAATCGGGTTTCCATCTTTGGTGGCACAAAAGCAGAAAAATCACCATACGAACATTAATGAACAATGGATTACCCAATCAATGATTTATATACATATATATATAATATAGAAAAGCATAGAAAAGTAGGATATGCACGAAAGAAGTCTTTCGCAGAAACAAAAAACCTCAACCCATGGTTTGACTAGGCTAAAAGAAAGGCTGCGCTTTTTATCTTTTCTTTATCGATCGAGATTGGTTTAATGTTGCTAATAGAATGTCCAAGGGTTTCTTTCTTATCCTTATTTGATTGTGTCCTTCCTGCTACTACAATAGACTAGTAGTTTGAATACCAAACCTTAGTTTGAAATAGCACAAACTTATCCTCTCCCATCCAGGTTTGGGCTTTCAACGGGTCTTAGCTAGGCAAAGGAAGGAGTGGAAAATCCTAATCGTGAAATGCCGCATACCTTGACAGTCGTTAGGAACCTATTCTTCAGGATTTAGACCTTCTCTCTCTTTTGAGTTCATAAAGACGTCTGACTGTACTCTATATTTCCATAAAAGAGCTAAACTACCTTCGACGAATTCCCAACTCTAGGATAGATAGATCGCCCCGGGGCTATCTCACGAAGATCTTCGATCCGAACCTTCGCATATACTCTCTCTTAGGAGTAGAGATTATTTTATTGTAAAGATCATCCACCACCCTGGTAGGAATTGCTAGATTGACAGTTAATGAATCCTTGTAATACAAGTTCTTGAAAGAAGTAAGTGCAACCTAGATGTTGCTTCCCCGTGGGGATTCTTGTGATAACGAAGGCGTGGTTCATCCTCTAGATAGAAAATAACCTTATTAACACTCTTAGCATGATCAAAGCCGATGATCGTAAGCTGGTAAGAGGGGGGAAGTTCAATTAGAAGAGAATGACCCCCGTTTTGACTTTCCCATCCTGCCCTAACTCCCTTTTTGAACATTGAAAACAAAGTCAGATCCTGTGCGGCTACAGGGCAAAGCAAGCCTTTTATTAGTCCGATTTCTCACTCTTTATTATATTTTCTTTTTATTCTACCAAGTTTGTGAATGGGGATTTTCCTCATCGCTCAACAATTTTGCTTTTTTTTCTCAGATTTCTTTTTACAAAAGGGCAGCCCTGCCCGAGGACGAGATTGATCCACTTTTTATGCGCAAAGACCTTTCTCTTTTTATATGGGTTGTTGCTCTATAATAAAAACTTTTTCTCACAACCTTCTAAGTTTTCCATCCTGTTCTTGGGCACTTGCATCATTTACCTTTGTTTGAGACAGCATACAAAATGAGAATTTGGCTTTTGTTTTGTGGTATATTTTGGCCTCAGTGTGCATACCAGTTTCTTATTTTCACCTACCCCCAAAAACATGCTATGGGGAATCCCACATGGAATCCTCATTTTCTTTTCCATTTTTTGGCTCTTTTTGGCTTTCTTTTCTTCTATCGCAAGCTACCCAGAAGAAAGCAAGCCCTTGTACTGCTCTTTTACAACTTACTCTTGTTTATCTTGTGCTATTTTTTGGGGCTGGTTTGGCTGGAAAGGTGGATCGAAGGGCTCGACCTTCTCCTCTGTATTCTATGTCTTTTTTCACTTATTGAAGAAGAAGAAGAAGAAACTCATCGAGTGCCCCATCATAAAAAAAATAGCCCATCTTCCACCTTATCTCCATACGTAGCTGATCCCTAAAAGGAGCAAACCATAATAGTGAAAATTGTCGATATTCACAAATGATTCCTTCTGACGAATTGGGAATTTTGTTCACCCTAGTTTCATTGAGTAGGGATCTTCTGTGATGAGCTAACCTACCTCTTACTAATGGAACTTTAGAATAAGCCCCTTTTAGGGAACTAAAATAAGGACCTACAGAGGTCTCAAAATATTCTAAAGCTTCATTAGCAAACTTGGCATTATTGCGATCAAAGGAGTAATATACCATCTTTCACCATAATATACCAGGTGAAAAGAACCCATCTTGAATTGAATGAATTTGCTTTATATTCCAGATAAATGCTGCCAATTCATGCTTAAGATTCACAAAAATCAGGTGGTCTTTAGCATATTTGCTAGCTACTTTATCGACTGTATCGTCCACTTTTAAATCAAAACTACGGACGAAATTGTCTAATAAAGGGGTACTTTTCCAAGTAGGCTCCTAAGACATACCTAATTCCAAGGGTATATCTTGAAGATGTGGTAAATAGATTGGAATAAGTTCTTTAAAAGAGGTTTTAATATCTCCTAAGACTTCTATCACACTACCAAGGTGAGGCATAGCAATAGATGAAAAGGTTGCCTTATTCACTTTCTTAGCAACCAGAATTAGCTTTGCCAAACAAAACCATCACTGGAAATTCCCTCTACAGCCAGCTCATAACAAAATGTTAGACCCTAAAGGAAAGAGTCTGTTGATCATCGGCACCAGCAGCAAGAGCAAATCGAAAAAACCCATATGATTGGAGAAAAAGAAAGAAGAAAATGAAAGGTACGGAGTAGCTTGAGGAAAGCGAAAGGAGAAAGTGAACATTTCCATTAGGGATTATCCCCCAATGATATTTGCATCTTCCACGGTTTATGATGGAAAGGGAAAGCAAAAGGGTCCGAGAAATCCTTTCTTTCTCCTTATTATAAGATTTTCACGAGGCTGATCTTGAACCGCCATACCTCCGCTTTGCCGCAGATCCACTCTGGTTTCGTTCCAAACCTCCTTTTGACCCAATTCTTATTATGGGTCATTCAATGCCACTTGATGTAGAAAGATGGGAAAGTAGCCGCCTCTTCACTCTCCTTCAGCCGATTCAGATCCTGAATCCTATCTAGGTGCACAGAAGATATCCTTTTGAAATAGGGTGGCCTTCCATGCAGTTCTCTCATTGTGAAAGAAGTCAAAGAAGTAATAGTCTAGATTTCATTAGTAGAGATCTAGCAACGCATTCTAGACACAGATCATTGGTATTGGATGTATCGTTAGGTTGTGCCGAGTTCTGGTTCAGGATTGTAGGGAAGCCTCCCCCCACAAGGTATTGATAGTTTGTAGAATGAATAGGTAGGTATTACTTTCAATACCTAATTGAGATAAATCAAAATACATCTCGGCAAGCAATCCAACATTATCTCCAAGCACAAGGGCGTCGACCACATCATAGGTATCGTTGCTGGGGGGGTTTTATTGGAAAGCGGCCTTACTACCCATTGTAATTGTTTATCAGAGACTGATGCATCCACCAGTTCCTGCAAGGTTTCTGGGGTTAATGAGCCTGGCGATGCTAAGGTGGCAATAAGCAAAATAAACGAGGGTAAGGCAAGATCGAAAATGAGCTCTATTAAGTAGTTCAATGCTTGATCTGCCATTGTTATCAAACCTTATCTATATGTTTCACCAACTGAACAGGAAGTGGTTTAGCAAAGCACTTTCGAATCAGATGTGCTCACCCAGCGAAGGGTCCAAAAATGATGAGCAATTTCAGTTTGAGTCTTGATTGATCGTGTAGATCTATATGCTTTGGATGGTGAAAAGAGGTATAGCGCTGACTAGACTGGACTCCACCAAGGGGTTCGATTCTTTCTCTCACATAATTTCGCCCGTTCATTCCACTTCTATGCCGAAGCTATGGGATGTCAAAATACATCGGTAGGGGAGAGGGGAAAGGGCAGGTGGCCCCCCTACGCTATAGGAGGGTTCTAGTCGTGAACCAAACTTGTTAAAATTTAGAAGTAAGGATAGCCTTTCTTTTACTGCGTACGCCATTGAAGAAATGAAGCATAAGATGAAGGCATACACCACGGACAGCGCAACTACTGGACAGTTATTGAATAGCTGAAATCAACCTTTTGATTGAACAAGACACCAAGATCCACATGCAGTGTTAATCATTGCTTCACATTACTTCTTCCAGCCTTACACTCTTGTTAATGATATTGACCTACTCAGTCTTTCTTGCGACCATGTATTTCTTAATCCAGTTTGCTTACCCATCCTTATCTAGTTACTCAAAGTACTCATTTTCCTATACCAAGGAGGAAATCATATTAACGATAGGTCCTGCTATCCCCCTTTACTTATTTAGAAAAGATTTGAAGTTAATGCCAATGAGTGAGGTCTCCACTCATATATGCAGAAATATGAAGAAAACTACGATGGAGATTTTGTAAGATTCAAGAATGGGGCCTTTAGAGACAGCGTTCGTAGAGGCCTTCTTATTTAGTGGTCAATCCATGGCTGGTTTAGTGATTTTTTGTTTTCTCACGTTAAAGCGGTCTGATTCTAATGACAGAGGCTTCCTATAATGGAGGAAGTTGTTATATGGAAAAGCTTAATTCTACACTTGTTATGAGTCTGTGGGCATCGGCCTCCATTTGCGTGGGTTTTGGAAAGAAGACATTTGATCCTGAATTTTGGAGGTTGGGGACTTATTCTACTGTAGAATATTAATATCTTCCAGTGAGAAAGAGGAGCCCTTCCTAAATCAGGCCCCAGTCTTTCTCATGTTCAAGGTCTCAATCATTCCTTGGCTAAGTCTAAAAGTAGGTCCTACCATGTCCCATGAAAGAGAATGATCCTCTCTCTCCTTTTACGAGAATTCGTATAGGATATCCAAGACCTTGTGCTGAAGTGGCTCATGGAGTCTTTTTTCTTTATCTTTAGTAAATCATCTTCTTCGGTCATAGTAGGTCTATGCCCTGAATGAAGGATAGGACTTTTTTTTGCTTATCAATACCAACAGTGCGGTAAGAGATTCAGACTGTGAACCTGACGATTTTCTGAGTAGTTGGACAATAGGCCTAAAGAGAAAGAAATAATTCTGAACCCCTTGTTGAGGTTGAGGGAGCCGACTAAACAAGGAATGGGCGAGCTACCGCAAAAGTCATTTTCTTTCTGGAATGTGATTTGAAAAGATAGAGGCTAGCTGAGAGTGTTTACACCGATAGTCTTTCAGTTTTTTAGGGATATGGATCGCGGAGGTACCTCTGGCCGAGGATGAGGACATCTTTTTCATAACAGAAAAAGAATCAGAGGTGAACCTTAGTAGCCTTATCGCTATGAATACACCGGGTTAACTAATGACTCTATATAATATCAAAAGGGAGTGATTATGAAAGGAGTGTCATCTTAATTAAGTTATCGATTGCAGACTAGGAAAGTACTTTTGGATATGCTGATGGTGAATCTGTGGAGTAAGACTTTGTTGCATTGTCACTTTCGGATCAAGATCCAGAAGAGGCTTTTGCACCCACCTCCTTCTCTTTAGAGATATGGAACTCCAAGCTATCAACATTTTTGGAAACAACATACCTTGATGCAACCCTATATTCCCTTTAAACCTACCTACCACCCATGAAAAGACAGATTACATAGGTTTGGAACCCTGGTTCAAATACGTTTCTTTTTCACTTTAGCATACCCTATGGAACAAGCCATCCATTGTGTAATTTTCATAGTGATGTTCAAAGGGAGTAGTAGCTTCAAGCTTTGGTCTTTCTGGATCAATATAATTAGGTGCGGATGTTGACAATAATTCTCTCTTCATACAGCGAGTGACTCTACTTCAAATGAGTCCTAGGGCGGGGGATTTTGGTAAAGACCTTTTCTCTTTCCGCTTCTCCTATTCAAAGGCGCAGAGCCTCTATCAAATGACGATTGAATGGATTCTACCATGACATGAGGAACTAGTCTTTGGTGGGGCACCCAGAGATTCATAATAGTTGGACCTTCGCCGACTATGCACTATGCACTTTCTACGGTGCTTAGCCACGAGTGCAGCCCAAGCCTTTCAACAATATCAAATCAGACTTTGTGCAAAGTCTCATTGTGAAGAAAGGTTTGTTATGGTGTTTGACATCATCCTACATTGGGGAATGAAGAGAAGCCCCACTAGGGCTCCAACTTGCCTCACCTGATTTATTCCGAGTGTATTACCACTCAGAGAGGGGGAGAGCTCTCTAAGCGTTAGTAATGCGAGGCTTTATTGAAAATCAAGCTAAATCCCAACTCTAGAATCTAAAGCCTACAACATCTAAGGTATGAAGTGATTGGTTTGATAGGGCCGAGACATATCAGAGTCTTCCTTGCATGGTCACGTTGCAAAAAGTGTCTTTCCCGTGCTATCAAAGAAGAAAGAATATATGGCCTAGTCTAACTCTTAAGTCAGAACTAGAAGCAATTAATATTGGAAGGAGTAAGAGATTTTTTTCACCTGGAATTGAACTGTAAGAGAACCAATAAATTATCTTCGAATAGTCAAGGTATGCCTTTCAAAAGTCATCCGCCTTCGTGGACAATAGGTATCGAGTTGGTAGTAGCGGCAAGGGAGGAGTTCATACCTGCTTAGCCTCATGCTTTTTATGGCTTACCTTCGGGAGATTTTACCCACTAAGTCCAGCTTTATTGTGAAAGTCTTGGCTTGCTCTTTTTCCATGTCTCTTGATGGCGCTTGCTATTGAATGTCTTTCTTGCGCATAGCCCTTTCCTCTTTATAGCATACTTAAGATGTTGCGGGATAAAGGCTCTTTTGAAGGTAAATGAATGCTTATCCTGTGGATGCAGCATTGGCGGTCTTAGCATTTTCCTATTACAGAATCGACTCTGAACACTATTCATGGCACAGTTAGCGGTGAAAAAGAATAGTGGTTGTTGAATCAATTTGCTCTTTCGACTGTGATTTCTCTTGTGAAGCCCTGAGGTAAGGCATGCTATCATGGGATTTAAGGCAAGATCTGCCTTTCAATCGAGTGAATAGCAAGCTTGTAGTTGAATCGAAATTGACGATGAATACAAGATCAAAAATCTATCTCTTTCTCGAAGCTCATGCTTTAAAGCGAACGAATGGAACAAAATCAAAGATTGGCCTTAGCCATTATTCAGTCCTTGTTCATTGCTAACCAAGAGTAAGCTTATTTAAGCAGATAAGAGAACGGCGAACACGAAGACAAGAGCAGTTACTTGTGCAGCGGCAAGAGCGGACGTCCCTCAACGACTAGCACTGTCTTCTCTTATTCCTATGATGCCACTGTTTTGCTTCCTTACTTCCAGACTTGAGCTTCCAATGCTTCACTATTGAACTCAGTTGACTTACTGGAATCGATTCTTTTCACAGATAGGCTGCGCGGAAAGAAGGTCTGTCCTATATCATATTGAATTGAGACCTTGTACCCGACTGGGGGACAAAAAGGTGGCTTGAAAAGGCCTTTGATTAATCCTTGAGGGCATATATAAGAACTAATGGGCGGGACCAACCACATATAAGAAAGACTAGAGAAGATCCATCTTCCTTATTAGATAAGGAAAGACTGAATTCGACCTCCTTTTTAATATGACATTTCTATCAATAAGGTGAAGCTCTGCCTTTGTTCCATATTAGCACTTTGTCCTTCTTGCTCGGTAGGTTCTGAACACATTAGACTTTGAACCATGATTGTTCTATACTTCCTATCATTTTACTCTTGTTTGTTTGAACTAGGTTACAATAATCTGAGAGCAAAGGAAAGAATTATTATAGGCTAGTGAAAGAGCAAACTTCACTCTTTGGGTGACCTATGATAACCACATATCCAAATATGGCTAAGTCGAGAGCTTCTCTCTCTGCACCAGCCTTTGATCTAATGTTGACGCTTCGGTTCTACTCTACTAGACATCGGGACCCAGAACATACTTCTTTTTGTATGGTATAGCTATGAACTTCAGTCTTAGAAACTCCATTCCTTCTGGTAGGCAGTAGTGTAGGGTGCCTATGAAGGTAGAGCTAAGCCATCTCTTGCTACTCGCGCGACTGCTTATCAGCCCATAGCTTGTTTGCAAACACTTCAAGAAGGATCAAGAAATTCACTATCGGAAGTTGTAATTCACTGGAACCTATAGTAGTGGAATTCACTAAAGCAGTGGGCGTGGTAGAGTCAGATCTTTGTTGGTTTAAGTAGGGGCATGAATAGATCGTCCTTGCACCGGTCCGGATAGAGTTGTAGGTATATAAAGGGAATCAATACGCTAGATGTAAAAAAAATCCTGACAATGATTATTGCTATAAGATGAACCGTAGTCCTGGACATGACTTTCTAGGTACTTTACCCTAGAAATATGGTTGGGGGGTAATGGCAGAGAAGAGGGGCGATAAATAATAGTTCCATTGAAGACTTTACTATCCCGGGAAGATGCGAGTGAGAATTTGGCTTACTTACTTTCCCCAGGAAGAGAAGGGAATATATGGAAAGCTAGTCTTCTTACTTATGAAATTTAAGCGCTACGTACCTAAGCTAAGTCTTTCTGGCTTGCTAAACCTAGAGCTAAAGAGTGACTTTTTCTTCTCTCTTCAGATACCAGTACATGCAAAGATCTAGGTAGCTCATCTCCTTCTAAGATTTGGAGCACTCTTAAAAAAAATCTCTTATATCATATATATCATTAAGAGAAAAAGAAAACACTATCTTTCTTCCTTAAATTCAGATAGTTGATCGACAAAGCACCACACCAAAAGGACTATATATAGTTCTATAACCTTTTTTCTGTTTTGGGATTGGGATCTGGAAAACAGCCTACCACTGAAGTTCACTTTGATTTCGCTATGTTGACTCCCACCTGTAAGACTATTTGCCTATGCCAATGATGAAGTCATTGGTGGTGACTCCCTAAACACTATCAACCAAAGTCTTTTCAAAGTCTTGCAGGCTAAAAAGGGTAAGGAGATGGAATTGAAAGATTACTAATTCACTCGGATTCAAACCGAAGACCTATTCGAGGTCAAGGTTGAGATTATCCAAATGATTAAGGCCTTGATAGAATCGAAATGGAGTTTGAGGCTATCTTGAGATGCATTGAATGGGCGACGAATGCTCTCAGGGTCGTGTGAAGCTTAGCTTGCTTTAGCAGCCATGTGATGGCATAGTTAGAGATCCTGTGGTGAATCACGCGCAAGTTTTTTTCAATTACTTTAAGGTGTAATTAAACAAAGTAATTAATTAAAGTTTAGAATGAAAGTATTCCATTTTCGAATTAGACTATGCACCTGAATGAACTAATCTCAAACTAATTTCTCACCATGCCTAGATATTTCATAATTGTTTCATTCGAAAGGTAGGCCAGGGGGATTAACGAGACTATATTGGTTTTATCGCCCCCTAGTAGATTGAACAATAGATCTTTCCACTAATCGTTTCATTCTCCCATCGAGAAGATCAAAAGCATGATAAAGAAAGATAGATTCATAGTGGGGTGACGTGCCTAAATTCCCTAAGTTAGTTAGCGAATACGAGTTGCCTCACTTTAATGACTTTGTTGAGGAGAGATAGAGGTTCGGGAAGAGCTCGATAGGGTCGACAAAGGGCATAATCTCTCAAAAAAGTGGAACTTGTAAATTACAAATGGAAGTGAGTTCGACCTGGAGTGAAGCTTTGGCACAGCTATTAGATACGGATTGACATGACGAGTTGACCTAAATGAGTAAGAACAATTGTTGGTACGTAGTCGCTTAAACAAAGCGAAAGGAATGACATTGATCATGGAAGAACTACTAAAACTGCGTGAAACCCTCTCAAGGCTTTATGCACAAAGAATGGAAACGAAATTCGATTCACTCATCTACTTGTTCGAGTCGGTGCCGGTAGCTATAAACTCTTCTTTCTCGATGGGCTTTCCTTAGTTGAACCAAAGAACTATGTATTGGAGCTTACCTCTTATCGTCCTCTCACTCTTACCCATAGCTATTTGTTCACCCGAGATGCAAGGCACATGTGTAAACTATTATACTTGTTTAAAGTCATTAATTCCACTTTAAGGCAAGTAATTAATTATTAATTAAAGTAATTAATTCAACTGAAAAGCAAGTTAGTCAATCGAGTATTATACTTTAATGTTGAAGAAAAGCAAGTGAAGAATGAAAGTACTCCACTTGGTTCGATATAATATATTGACTTTGACACCCTTAGGTTGGGTGGTGGAGTGAGTGATACCCCAAAGGGTATCACAAACGGAGTTAAGGAGTTTCTATAAAGCAATTAAATCGACTATTCCACTTTGTGAGATATTCTTGATTTTCTTTCTTTAAAGTAATGAATTCGACTTTGTTCATTCGACTATGCAACTTATAAATTAAAGTATTAAACTAAGCAAACTGCAAATCAAGTAGTTAAATCAACTATTCAGCTTAAGGCGAGAACGACTAAGCCGGGATTACAAACAAAATATATCATTTCTGATGAGAAGTTTTCAATCTTAAGGCAGTAATCAGTTTCATAGTTGACTTATAAGTATAATAGTGGAATTAAACACATCTAATATCAAATATGGAACCCAGCGTTCAGTGGAATAGTTGAATTAATAAGCTTCATAGTTGAATTACTTCTCTAAATTCTTAAGTTGAATAGTTTCATTAATTAATTACTTGAAAGTTGAATTCGAAACTTGATTTTCATTAATTAATTACTTTTATTGTATTTTTATATAATATAATAGATTCCGCACCTGTCAAACTTAATATCGAATTGCTTGTGGAATTCGACTATTATACTAAATGCCCTGTTGTCAAATCTAATATATAATATATCACCCTAGTTGCATTCAAAAGTCTTATTACTTTTATTAAATTAAATGAATAAGAAAACATAAACTAAAGTTGATTTGCTCATTACATTGCTTTCCTATGTTGTCTCAACCAAGCAACTGCTTTCGTTTGTGATACCGTGATACCGTTTGGTGCATCACTCACTTCGCCAAGTGGAATTCAACAAACGAAATAGATTATATCGAACAAAGTAATTAATTAAAGTGAAAAATGAAATTGATTAATTAAAGTATTCCACTTATTAATCAAATTATTCCAGTTATGAATTAAAGTATTCCACTTCACGCAATTCAACTATGAAACTGGGTTGTCAATTCGATATTAGATTTGACAACAGGGGGAAGGTGATTTGGAAACAAAACATTTGTTGCTCGGATGTTGGTGGAGTGAGTGATGCCCCTTCGGATATCACGAATGGAGTTAAGTAGTTTTATTGATTATACCTTCCCCAAGCGCCCTGGCTTGAAATGATATATTGAGTTTGCCCAACTTAGTAGTTCGAGCGAAAAAGATGTCATCCCCAAGGAACGAAGTTTCTCCGACATGTCTCTCGTGATTGTAATAGTTGGGGTTGGTTTTTCCTTCACATGGTTCGATATAATATATTTTCTTTGTTTGTTAGGTTTTCCACGGGAAAGCACTTGCTTGATTGAGCACTTCCGGTGCAGCTAACGAACAATGACTTTTGATTCTTCACTTCAAGGAGTAGAGTCGCTGCCCAACCAATATAATTCAGCAAGGAAGGGTGACCAAGAGGGCGATTGTGGTTGCAGCCGGATGATAGAAGGTAATGGAATTGATAGACAAATTCATAGCCCTACTTTTCCAACACTTCTATGTGGAGCAGAAGCATAAACCAACCAGACCAAGAACTGAACAGAGTCTTGCTTTTGCCGAGTAGTGAGTTCCACTTGATCTTCCCCTAAATTCCCACTTCGTACTACTACCCCACTTCCTTTTTGCTTTTTTTCTTGCTACTTCAGCTTCGATCATCGGCTTTGATCATAAGACAAATGATTGGTCAAAAATGGATCCTGATTTCTTTCTAAGAGAATTATTTCACTTATGGAATTGAATAGGGGAAGGTAGCCAGGAAGGGAATTCCCATGAGGCGTTACCATTGAGTCGGTGACAAGACTCAAATCTAGTCCTGCAAGGAAGACCTTCGGGAAGAATCACTATTTTTCTCCTCTGCGAAGGTACCTTGGGTGAGACTCCCTAGAATGCCGCTGCCTAGTAGTTTTGGATTGATAGATCCAGGGCTCCTTTCCTTTGCTCTAGCAACTAGGAGAATTATTTCTGGCTCATCGATCTTCTTTAGCAAGGCAGGTCACTTGTGTGTCAAAACTAGATAGACTGAAAAAGCATGTAGGAATGACAAAAGCAACGGAAGATCCTGCAAGGAAAGAACCAAAGCCTGACTTCGATAGAGCCAAAGATTCCCCCTACTGATCAGAGTACGCCAAGAGAATTTATTCTCTCCGGTCTTGTCTCCTCAGAAGAGAGTTTAGGTCATCAACTTAAATGCTTAAGCAAAAAATCAAGTGTGTTTTCAGGTAGCTATGGAATTGCTAATTGAACGAAGGAAAGCACTTTCTTCATTCACCTATCTATGCCACTTTGCGGCCTGTTGTCAAACAAAATATCTTATTTCTTGCCTTTAGATTGGGTGGTGGAGTGAGTGATGCCCCAAAGGGTATCACGAACGAAAGCACTTGCTTGTTTGAGCAGTAACGACTTTGTTTTAGCAACTTATCCTCCAATTTCTCACCCATAGTTCAGTTTAATAGTTGCAATAATGACTTGATTTGCAATTCGTTCAGTTGAATAGTTTAATTCATAAGTATAATAATCGAATTGCTTTAATAGTTGAATACTTGAATTAATTGCTTTAAAGTCTCATTGCTTTCAAGTATAATAGTTGACTTTTATTGTAGTCAAAAGTTGGATAGTCTAATTATCAAGTGGAATTGCTTGAAACAAACTAAATAGAGAATTTTGAACAATTACTTTTGCCGAAAGAAAATATCTAACGACCTGTCCGGGCTAAAAATTTGATATTTGATTTGACAGGTGCCGTACTATAGGTTTAATCTAGGAGCATACTATTCCCAAAGTCAAATGCTTTTCGATGGGTAGGTGCGGTTTCTGTTCCATGTGATCTTCCGCCCAATTCCCCCTTCATAGACAAAGCCCACCTTCTCTTGTAGAAGAAGGGGGTACTCCTCGAGGACCCAAAGGATGCTAACCGTGCACTCGAGATGGCTCTCTATGATGCCTGGGAGCATGACATCAATAATCGGGTCTAGCATTTCAAAAAATTGAATCGAGCCTTCGGAAAGACTCAATGTTCCATTTGGAACATTTTCATCGATGAGCTAATTGATTTGTGGAATCTCCAAATTAACGCCAGGCATAAGATTGACTAAACGAAGTCAATCTTGCTTGCTCCTGCTTTTTCGTTACCTTAATTACTATAGTCTTAGGTTCATGCAATTTGAAATCCATTTTTGTTTATTCAATAAGGGAGGTGGGGTGGGATCGCGATCGACTTACAGGGAAGTGGCCTAAAGATATTGGTTCAAATCAAATTCAAGAGCACATTACGTAGCAGTGAACTGTCCTGCTAGCCTTACCCTGCTGTTGCCGACTTATATGTCTTTGCTTCAATAGGGCTAGGAATTTCTTATTCGATCTCCTTTCTTCATAGGCTAGATTTCTCTATCAATCTCCTTGCCATAAAAGTGTTTACTTAACCAGCTTAGTGCTCGCTGTCTGATTTCTTTTCCTGAGCTAAGTAAATCCTTCTTCATAGTTGCTTAGTCTATCCATCTGATCCTCTCTTTCGCAACCAGCAAGTTTATCATTTATTGGACAATATCATACCTAAATATGTCTATTTGAGTTATAATAGGTACAAAATGGCACCAGTGTAACAATGAGTGTCAAATGAGTCTAATGAACTGAACATAGTGAAAGTCATTCGACCTTCAACAGGGATAGGAACTGAAAAGTCACTCGACCGTAAGGGAGAGAAACTAAATGAAGTGGCTCGACTGAAAGGAGAGGGAAGAGGTTACGAGCCTTTCTTTGCTTATTTTTTGAACTCTACTGGTCTTCCATGGATTATAGGCGCTTTCCGTTGTATATAAATAGAATTTCGTATCCTACTCTGCAAATCCCACTTTTCTTAAGCATTATCAAGCTATGATTCCAATTTCCATATGTTGCTGCTTTGGTGAGTTTAGTGATCATGGCTGGCTCACCTGATCTATCAGCTGAGTAGTATGCCTCCTTGGGATAATTATCAATATCTCTTCCTATCAAAATGAGATTAGGAGGGCGCCCTTTTTAAAGAACCAGCTTGTCTTGAAATAGAAACTATTGGCAATTGCCTTAGTCATTCTCTTATATAGTGTAGTCCCCATAGTAATGGGCCTCAGTCTAGTGAGGTTTTGCTTTTTTGGGAATCATTGCTAGGAATAAGGATTGAATTGCACCTGGTTTGCTCCTGTTTGACTTCACTAACCCTATTGAAATGGAGATCGTCCAACATTATGTTCGAGCATAGCCCCTGAATTAATCAACCAAGTAGAAGTTGAAGATCAGTTGGAATCCATATAGTCTAGTACTTTTTTACTATGAATAGCCCCCATCCTCCTCCGAACCTTTGTAATTATTCGATTCTGTGTGGTCGACTTCCCTGTCTTCTGCTCCTCGCCAGCGTTCATCCTAAGCCAGGATCAAACTCTCCATGAGATTAATAGTTGCATTACTTATAGCTTCCCTGTTCGTAGACAAAGCTGATTCGGAATTGTCTTTCATTCCAAGGCATAACTTGTATCTATTCGCTTTATATTTGCCTACAGTTTGCTCCCTAAAATATAGCCATCCCTACCCCCTCATGTCAATCACACAAGCATCTTCCCCATTCTTATTCGATCAAGGCAGGGGAGCAAGTCAAAATTGAAAAAGGATAATCAATCAGGCTCGAACTGATTACTTTCACCACGTCAAGGTGACGCTCTACCGTTGAGTTATATCCTATCCCTTGCCCCCATCGAGAAAGAGAACTGAAGAATCCTAAGGCAAAGGGTCGAGAAAGTCAATGCCACTATTCTTAAACAACTTGGAGTCGGGCCTTCTTTTCGCACTATTACGGATACAAAAATGATGGGCAAAATTGGATTCTATTGTCATCTACTCCTATCGGAAATAAGATTGACTACGGATTCAATCTATAACACATGCTTTCATTAAACTGTACGATTTTACCAAAGCGGGTTTTACATGAAGAAGTTTTGGCTCAGCATATTCTATTTGATACGGGTGGGAAAGGAACCTGACTCGGTCTTCGTCAAAAAATCGAGAAAGAAGAACCAAGTCAAGATGATACGGATGAACCACTTCTTCTTGCACCAAAGATCTTACCATTTTCGAAGAAACTGGAGTTAGATCTCTTTTCCTGAGTTCTTATGTGTTTGCATGCCCCTTTGAGACCCTTTTCTTTACTTAGGAACAACACATACAAGATTCGTCACTACAAAAAGGATAATGGCAACCCTACCATTAACTACTTCATTTATGAATTTCATAGTAATAGAAATACATGTACTACCGAGACAGAATTATTAACTTGCTATCCTCTTACCTAGTAGGCAAAGATTGACTCCCATGGAAAAGATGAATCCTTAGGATCGACATGAGAGTCCAACTACATTACATTGCCAGAATCCATGTTGTATATTTGAAATCGGGCAAAAATGCCTCCTTGCTTCTCTCATGGTACAATTGAATTTCTCCTTTTGACCAAAAAAGGGACACGAACATTTCTTATGGAGAATTGCTTCTACAGGAAAGATAGTCGAAACTAGCAGTTTGCTTTCTCTTCTCCTCGCGCCCTTCTCGAAGTTCGATCAAGAGGAAGGGTGACTAAGAGGGTGATTGTGGTTGCAACAGTCATATTGATTTGAATAATTAAATGCAAAGAATTAAAAGATGGGGATATTGGCTGGAAAAATCCATTGGGTCTTCTAATAAGGGGAATAATCCTCTTTCCATCTAGCCATTCCCATCCGCTAAACAAAATGGAGATCTGGAATCCTCAACATGTTCCTTGCATCTCGTCAAGTCCCGAGAGCCCCACCAAAGACTAGTTCCTCGTGTCATAGAGTAAGCCTTCGGATACGAACTGCCTCTACTGTAGAATGGCTTATGGCCTGTGCCAATTGTCCTGCCGATACTCGATAGAAATATCTTGAACAAAGATCGGCTTCTTGTTGGTGTGCATTAGTGAAGCTAATATGAGTAATGTTAATCAAAGGCCGAGGTAAGTTTATTGGCAAGAGGGAAGATCAGTTTCTTGACGATGCGACTAAGCCTCCTAGAGCAATTTGCTTTCCCTTTCCCCCGACAATCAAGCGTCACTTCCTTCTCAAAGCAGTGCATTCCTGGCCAAATCCTTGATTTGGGGCTCGCTATTGGGAGTTTCACTTGGTTCGGGCAGAGTTTTATAAGGTCTTACGACTTTGCAGGGGCTGAAGGAGTTGCTGGAGTTGCTGCATCTCATGCAATTGGAAGAGCACGAGAAGGACGATCTACTCGAATTTGTCTATGGAAAGTCAAAGAGCAGGGGCGAAGTAGCTTGACTGAAAGGAGAGGGGAGATGTAGCTCGACTGAAAGGAGAGGGGCGGGAACAATTGGAATAAGGAAACTCTGATTCGATTTGCCTTACAGCCTTGCTTCGGATTTGACTTTTGAAGAGCTCATATCGACTGGAAGGTTTGGCACCTCGATGTTGGCTCTTCGCTTTCATCCCTTGGTTGGGGGCTTTGGCTTCAACCAACCAAGTGCTTTCATTCATGATACCCTTTGGGGAATCACTCACTTCACCAAGTGAAATTAAACAAAGTCAATATATTATATCTCACCCTTAATTCTAAATTTGCTTTGAATCATTGCTTTCAAGAAAGAAAATCAAGAATTGAGAACCATAGTTCCAAAAAAGTCATTAATGAAACTGAAAAGCAAGTTAAGAATGCAACTATGAAACTTATGAATTAATAAAAGTAATTCAACTATTAAACTGATGAATTCAAGTCTTCCACTTAAAGCTTTTAACTATGACACTGAACCCCGGGCTGACCCACTAAATATACCATTTCTTTCCCGGGTGGTGGGGAAGAGAAAGCTAGGCCAATTACGTAATGTTGACCTGAGGTGAGTGAGTGATGCCCTAAAGGGTATCACTAACGGAGGGGAGGTGTTTCTAATTCCACTTTAAAGGAATTAATTCCACTTATGAATTAAAGTATTCCAATGAACGCAATTCCACTTAATCAAAGTTTTTCATTAAACTATTTAACTTATTAATTAAAATATGAAACTTTCTAATTCAACTAGGGTGAAATATTAGATATTTTCTTTCTTCAAAGAAATTAAATAAACTATTCAAGAATTCCAATTAAAGTTTTTCATGAATGTGTAATTAATGCAACTATGAAACTTTATAGCCTTGAGACATCGAAAGCTATTAATTCAACAATGAAACTTTGGGCTTTATTCATTTAATTCAACTGATGAATGAAACTATGCAACTTATTCATTAAAGTATTCCACTTCACGAACTGTTGTCAATTTAAAATCCTTCACGAACTGCTTGTTCCCCCTTTCCGCTTGAATGCCCTATTGTCAAATTGAATATAAAATTAAATTCATTTAACAAAGCTAAAAAAGTTGTGCTGATAGAAAAATCTCTCATTTTTTGCCCGGCTATTAAAGGAAATTCCACTCTGTCAAAAAAGACTGGGCTGACTGAAAAAATAGACAATTGATCACCCGTAATGAAAGAAAATTCACCTATGCCAAAAAAACCAGGCTGACAGAGAAAATCTCAAATATCGAAACAGCAATGAAAGGAAATTCCACTATGCCAAAAAACCTCAGGCTGACACAGAAAATAAACAATTGAGAACCCGGGTGGTGCGCAGTGAAGGTATAATCAAGCAAGTGCTTTCGGTTTTGATACCATATGGCGCTTCACTCACTCAACCAAAGAGAAGGAGCGTTCAGCCACTTGACTAACAGGAGAGGGGCGTAGTGGTGATTCAAGTTGCGTGAAGTTTCAGACTTGAATTAATTACTTTAAAGAAATCCAATATCCAATTGTCGAACGAATGTTATGTTGTCAAATAACTAACTGAACTTCGAATTGATAACCCTGCGAAGGCAAAACCAACTCTAAAGAGAAGCATTGACGAATTCCCGACTGAGGCACTTCCAGATCTTGAATCAACTGAGATCAATTGAGATAGAAAAGGAGAACATCCCCTTTCCTGGAAATGAAAGGTTGTTCATTCCCTGTGAACACACCGCGGAGTTCAGGAGCATTCAGCCACTCTATCGAAACAAATAGAGAGGAGTGGAAAGCAACTTGACTCTAAGGAAAGGAGCATGAAAAACTGGATTTACTCATTGATTTTTTGAGCCAAAGCCATGTGAACTGAACTAAAAGTTCTAGCTGACGTTTATGGTTGTGAATTCGTTCCCACTAGAGGATACACCTTTTGAAAGGAGAAATTCCATTGTACCATTAGAGAAATAAGGAGGTTAACCTCTTTCTGTGGGCTTTGCTGCGCTCGAAGAAATTGAATCCTCAACTGAAAATTTTAGAGTCAACTTTTTCCTCCTCTTTTGAGATGGGATATCCTTGTTCCTTCTTTTCGGAAAAGCTGCTTCATTCCTTGACTGCTTTTCTCAGTCGCCCTAATTGGTCCCCCTTTCCTTGAGGAGCAAAAAGAAAGCAAGGGCAATTCTTCTCTGGGAGAAATCCTTTGGGGAAGGGGGAGGGAAAAAGCTTGGTGAAGCAATCCCCGACGGCGTGGTTTGAGAAGTTCAGTAAGGAGACAGCGTTTGTAGTGGCAATATTATTTAGTTGTCAACCCATTTAGGCCCAGCAAAAGTTTTAGTTTCAAGCAAAGAGCTTCTCAAAAAAACTTATTAATGAAACTGAAAAGCAATTAATTCAACTATGAAACTTCACTCTCCTGAACGCCACTTGACTGCAAACAAACTGATGAATGAAACTATTCCACTTTTGAATTCCACTTTAAAGTATCTATTTATTCCGTTAGAAGAAAGGTACGAAGTAGTTAGACCTATAGTACGAGGTGCGTTCAGCAACTATAAATAATTGCAAGAGGTGCGGAACGTATGTTCTGTTTTCAAATCAAATAGACAACATCGAAGCTGGACCTTATCGTTGTTTTTACTTGATCTGATATTTGGTTGAGTGAGTGATGCCCCAAAGGGTATCAGGAACGGAGTTAAGGTCTTTCTAATTCCACTTGAAAGCAATTAATGAAAGTATTCCACTTAAAGCTTTTCATCATTGCTTTTTTTCTCTTTTCTAATACAAGTGGCGTTCAGGAGCGTTCCACCGCCACCCAGCTTTCAATGTTATGGGTTGTGGAATAGGGGGGTTCCTTGATATTAAGGTGTCAAGGCGTTCGAAGAAGGCCATAGGTGAAAGCAACTGATGCCTTGATCATTCAATTGACTCCATGCTGCCAGTCCGTGCTTGCTGTCATGCTGGCAAAAGCAGGGGTTTCAGTTGGTCTTACCTACCATTGGATTTGAACCAATGACTCTCGTCGTATGAAAGCGAGACTCTAACCGCTGAGTCAAGTCACCCTGTAAGAGAAAGTTAGCAACCAAAGTAGCCCTTACTATACAAGGGGGGCAGAGCGCTAAGAAACAGAAAGCGTTATCACTATGCAAAATGAAGCAGCACCTAGCACGCTAAGCTAAGATCAACCAATGTTCGAATACGGAGCCTTTCTTTCTTGGTCGTCTGTCTTAATAAGTGGATTCTGATTCATGTAGTCCTTCTCTACTGTATTAGTCTTTTTGCTCCCCACTCTCCACCATAAAAAAAGCTTTCTACTATATCTCAACAGTAGTCAAAGGAAGTACTAGGGTCTGAGTAGGAATAAATTGACTAAGAAGTAGGGCATACAACAATGGATCAATTCATTCAACAAGATGTATTCGGATTAGATCTACCAGCGACCGGTTTATGGAACAAGGAGTTAAGCAAGGCCCAGGAGATTGATAACAGAACCTGGCCGAAGTCAGTCTTATGTTCAGTGGTTGGAAGGATAGATTTCTGCCATCTGCCTTTCCCTTCTCTCTTTTCTAAAGGTAGGTGAAAGTCACGCTTTTGGCTTTAGGGCTGAGGAAGCGAAGGGAATGAGCTCAGCTGCTTCCCCTATAGCCGTCAACTCATTCTTGACAGATCCAATTGGGTGTTCATAATCTGGAGTAAGCAGATTCGAACCTTTGCATGCTAATACCCAAAACCGATGCCTTGCCACTTGGCCATACTCCATAGGCCTGTTTTGGATAGTAGGAATAGGGAGAGGGGGAAGGGAGAAGCAGGTCTTGAAGAACGAGATGAGCCGTGCAAGGACGCAGGGATATAACAAGTAAGCAGTAAGGTTCTCCCCTTAGGACCGACTAGAACAAGCCTACGACTCTAATAGAAATAAAGGGTAAGCTCTATGCTCTATTTGCTTGTAATACTATGCCTATCGAAGTTGGCAAAGGCTTTTGTAACCTTAGACTCATTACACTATTCAACTGGATCCGCGTCCATCAAAAGTCGGTAACCTTTGTCATCGTCAGCATTTGGTACTCTCTCGATAGCTTCAATATTCACTGAAAGCCTTTGGTGTAATAAACCGCAAGCCCTTTTGAAAGACATAATATAATAATGAATTAATTAATAAACATTAATCATTTAAAAAAGAAAGGGTTGGTTAAGAACTATTGACTGTAAACCATAGCAGTTACAGTCACTCAATGGAGATGTTCTCCTTTGTTTGGAATGAATATGGACGAACAGGCACTTTAGTCTGGAACTGATGAAATTTGGGGAAAACATGGAAGTGGTTAGTATACTGGGGGGGCAATACATGACCTCGACTTAAGAAAAAAGGACCCTTGAAAAGGCTAAAGGAACGGGGGAATGACTACCAGTAATAAAGCACAGGCTAATACGAGCTGACCAAAAGAAGCAAGGCTTAGATTACCAGATCCTGGACACAGTCTTCCTAGAGATAGAGAGCCACTTGAATTGCAGGAGAGGTGGCCTTCAGCCACTTGCCTCGCCTTTTTTTTTGCACCTATCCTTTTTGCTTGCTTACCTATAACTCTCTTATCTTAGTGACTCTGTAGCTTTTCTAGGTTTATTTTCTGAGTGTTAAAACGACCGTAGTCAACTTGCGGGGTGTCACATACTATGCAGACAACAACGGCAGCAGTCACCAGTCTGGTCCCCTACCCCACAAAGTAGCTTGGTGGCCAAACCACTCCCAAGGCAAATAGTGCCCTAGGGGCCGACCCGGCACCGACCGGCTCAGACTCACGTGCAGTAGGAGCGGACTGAGTTGGTATTCCACTATGACAGGAGCACTTGTATGCCTTTCAAGGCTTCCCCCTTATAAATATTGCCACGGAGTGGTAAGAAAGCAGACCCTCCATGAGCTTATTATCCTAGGTCGGAATAAGTTGATAACAGGAAGGGTGAAATTCTTGCCTTAATGGGGCTGGGAAAATGGTCAACGGTAGCCTAGTAGATGCGCTAATAAATATGCTTTTTGGGTCTATGCCACTCGTGAAGATAGACTGTTGTTTATTGTTTTGCATGTCATGTGCGACATTAGTATATTCCCAGAATTCAACTCCGACCAGCGCACTTCCACTAAAATGGAACTTCAATCGGATGCGGGATGGTAGTACGAAGGGTGAATTGGGCGAATTTCAATGCTCCTCTAGGAAAGGGGATTTATAAGCAACAGCGCCTATTAATTTGGCTCCCCATCTCCTAGCCCTTGCTTATCAAGAGCATCCTTCTGCCTCCGGTCAAGTAAGGAATTTGGTCAATCGCCAGTATGTCATCAAGGGAAATATCAAAAAAAGCAGGTGAGAAAAGGGTTCTTGCCTTGCATTGGTTTAAATTTCGCGCCATGGAATGAATTAAGGGTTCAGAGGAGAATTGGCCATTCAATCTTGTGAACTAATCGAGATCAAAATTGAAAAAAAAGATACAAACGGAGAGGAATAACCAATCGATGAAAGAACATGAAACCATTTTTTTTCAATAGAGGTACGAGGAAGGGTTGGGGCTACTGAAGTAGGTGAAGTGGTTGGATTTTGTGAGCTGTTCCAACCACTGCTGGATGTGATTCCAAGAGTCGAACGAGAATGAATACCACACAGAAGAGTCAAGACCAAGCTACCTAATGGAATGTTTAAACGATCCATTTTGGATCGACCGAATTGGTACGGAAGTTGTAACATGGGAAAACGACAGAAAACATGACTTATTTGAATAACCCGGTGACCTACAAATTGTATAAGTAGGATTTTTGGCAAGAAAAAAGCACTTAAATAAGACAATTCAAGTGTACCATCTTCTTTCTCATTTCGAGGAAAAGGTGCGGAAGGAAAAGGAAACAACGGAGGGATCCAAATCGAACCTAAATGGGAATGACATGAAAAGTCTTTTTCAAAAAATAGCACTATGGGCATGACGACGATATACGAGAGGAATAGAGAAAAAGTCATGATTGGTGGGTAGGGGAAGATCTGTTTATGATATAGTTCAAGAAAGAGTCATCTTATTACCTTACTTCTTTATAATTCATTCACTTCAAGACTGGTTCTGAACGTCGTGTAACATCATCTTCAACCAACTTCCACCTATATTTCGGTCCGACCACTAAAGAATTGCTTATACACTAAAGAGCTGCTTATATAACTTTACTAAAAGATTGACTTTTATTCATTATCATTCGTTCATACCTTCTCGGCTTAGGCTTCCAACTGAACAACATGGCCTTGCCACCCCTAACTAGAAGAAGTTAAGCGCTTGAAAAACCCTCTAAGAAAGGTTGCTTTTGTCGCTCTTTTTGTGCAACAGTCCACCAGTAGCGGAAGAGAGGCTTACCGTACATACAAGAGTCTTCCAGTTCTTACGGAAGCTCTTTCTTACAAGTCAATCAAGTAGTACAAGAACTCTATCTTATCTTATAGCCTGATGGTTGCCTTTGAAATTAATGTTGTAGATAGAAGAAAGTATTAAATAGATAAGGAGTAGATGAGTGAGTGAGTCCTCACTGACCTGAGCGATTTTGATCACCTAGTAGGCCTTTTCTTTGGTAGGTAACATTTCCAAAGCATATCATTAGATTTGACTATGAAGGAAGGAACTCGAAGTTCAAGGGCACCGTCTGGTGCAAGACAATGATAGTCGGCCCTCTATTATCTTCTATTTCGTAGACTTGGTAAAAGGGCCCCGACTTATTTCCATCATTTGAGTTCGACCACGGCTTCCACCTTTTTTTAGGGGGGATCAAGTTCCTTGCCAACTGCCACCTATCGACCCCGATCTCTTTTCATTTTTTTGGAAATTACCAAACCTAGCCTAGCCTTCGTAAATCACACTAAAGCAGACACCCAACTATAGAAAATCCTCCTTAAGGGTGGGTTAGGTTAGTCAATCCGACCCAAGATGCGTTCGTTGACAACGTAGGAATTCCGACTTTTCAATAGAGCGGAGGCATTTTATTTGGCAGTTTTTTGGATGCTAAATACTATTTGATGGGTTACTTTTTATTGGCATTAGAAGCACATCACATTATGGCAGGGTAATTTTTCACAGTTTAATGAATCTTCCACTTATTTTATGGGCTGGTTAAGGGATTATTTATGGTGAAACTCATCACAACTTCTCAATAGATATAACCCTTCTGGTATGAATAGTTTATTGGTTTGGGCATGGATGTGATTATTTGGAAATCTTGTTTGGGCTACTGGATTTATGTTCTGAATTTCTTGGCATGGATATTGGTAGGAATTGATTGAAACTGATGCATGGGCTCAGCACACCTTTGGCCAATTTGATTCGCTGGAGAGAGAAACCAGTGGCCCTTTCTATTTTACAACCAAGATTGGTTGGATTAGCTCACTTTTCTGTAGGTTATATATTCACTTATGTGGCTTTCTTGATTGCCTCTACATCGGGCAAATTTGGTTAATTAATTTGTATTCGCGATAATCTCATTTCTTTCGACGGAGAAGGGGCGGAGCCTGATTCTATTTCGACATCTAGGATTCGACTTGTATCATGGATACTAATAGGAATTCAACCATTATGGCAAGGAAAAGTTTGATTCTGAGGGAAAATTGGAACAGAAATATCATTCGATTCGTCGATCCTCAAAAAAAGAAATAAGCAAGGTTCCGTCGTTGAGTGAGAAATGGGAAATTTATGGAAAGTGACAATCCCTACCACGGAATAGTGCACCTACACGCCTTCATCGATGTTGTTTTCTGACCAGAAGGCCAAGAGCTAACTATCGAGACAAAGGCCTATCCGGACACAGACTTCATGAAATGGTTCATGCATGTTTGTTGCCAGGAGAATAAGATCAAGCAGCTAAGGATTAACGCTTCATTTCTATTTCTATGGTCGATGATCATAGAAGCCCCTTTACCATTCTGTATAAATAGGCTATTCTATTTGTACAGATAGGGTAGAGGGGCGTATTTAATCCTTGTTTATCTATTAGTTTTTAGGTCTTATCTTTGGCGTGGGTAGAGTAGTTTGGTAGCTTGCAAGGCTCATAACCTTGAGGTCATGGGTTCAAATCCTATCTCTGTAACATCTTGTTCTGGTAACTAGTAATTAATTCCCACCTTTCGCTTTTTGGGGGTGGAAGGCAAAAGAAAACATAGGGAAGGGATAGAATCACTATACTATCACGGCCAACTATACCAACTCCTTAATTTCCTTAATTGAAGGATATATTTAATGTTATTTATGAATTCTATAACAAAAATAAATAGTAAAAAAATGACTTTATCTTGGATTTTGGGCGGATAGCGGGAATCGAACTCGCATCTTCTCCTTGGCAAAGAGAAATTTTACCATTCGACCATATTCGCATTTTTTTTGTTCTTTTTTTCAATATGTACCCAGATATATGATATATAACTGGATTTTATTTGTATAGTGCCGAGACACATATTCTATTCGAAACGATTCCAATTATTTTGTTCATTGTATTCTCATTTCCCTCGAATTTTGTTTGTTTTTTTTTGGGGGACTTAGATTCAAATTTAATGTGTCTCGCAACCGGGGGTCATTTTGGTTTTGGGTCTGAGACGAATAGGTTCAAGAGATAAGAGAATTAAGGATACCCACCAGAAAGATTAATCCAATCCATAAGGATGTACCAGAAAATACAATTATTTTCAAACTTGACCAGCCATCAGGAGAAGCAAACACAATAGGGATTTGAATCAGATTTCGGTTCAATCTATATTGAGTACGCTTGAAGGCATGTTCCAACCTTACCCCTTTTTCTTTTTTAAAGAACGAAGAGAAGAGGAGGGGTGGACGAGAATCGTCCTGCCCTTATAACAACTCTAGAACCTAAATCAAAGCTAGAAAAAGTAAAGCGGCACCTTAACTTAATAGCTCCATTTCTTATTCCTGAGCGGAAGGTACACTCAACCCCTTATACATTGCTCTTTCTTAATCATTGCGTCCACGTATAATGATTTGGTTGGCTCTTAGAGTATAGCCTCTCTCGGGTTTATCGATAAGAGTACACCGGCCTGTGTGGTAGCGGGCGAACTAAGGATTTTGTGCTTGCAAGGAAGCGTGCAAGTGGGTGAACGCATCACCAGCCAAGCTAGTCACTTGGAACGTAGGGCTATTCAATCCTCGAGCTTATGGCCTTGAGAACCGACTTCAGATTTGCTCCTTAGATAGTGAGTAGCAAAGAAGGGTAGGGTTTCAAGTTTAGGGTTTTCAATTCCACGCCCCAGCTCGTCGAAGCTACCGCCTATCGATTGACTTCCCCTTCCCTTCAACCAACTCAACGTTTTGCCCTCCTCAGGTGGTGTAGAAACAAAGAAGCCTATTGAACTTTGAATTGATAACCCAACGTTCAGTTTTAGACTTGAATTAAAAAAGCAATTCGACTTTGGAAAGTCAAAGCTTTCAGTTTCATAGTTTCATTAATTACTTTGTTTGAAAGAAAATAGACAATTGACAACCATAGTTGAATGAATAAGTTAACTAGTTTAATTACTTGCTTTAAACAAAGATAATATCTAACACCCAGCGTAAAGTTGAATTCTGAACTTGCTTTTTTCAAATCTCATATCAAATTGAGAAAAAAGTCGCATAGTGGAATAGTTAAATTAATGAGTTTAAAGTTTCATAGTTTAATTCTTTAAAGAAAGAAAATCTCGAATAAATCACCCTATTTGAACTCAACATTTGATTTTCAGAAATGCTTTCGACGTTTCGAGATTGGCTTGGTCTTCATAGGGAGGATAGGGAGCCAGGATGCATGCCAGTTTCATATGAGCAGGTGGAGTGGAACAAGTTTTGCCTCTATCTTTGTCCCTTGCACCACTACGGGTGAATCACAATCTGAACCTTGATTCTAGTCATTGCTCCAGGGATGACTGTAAAAGAAAGAAGTTGACCTTCACGCCCTATGGACATTTATCTGCATCTTCCCTCGTTTAGGGGTGGGTCTTGACTTTTGCTTTTTGAGCGGAAGGCACAAGGAGAAGAAGTCAATCCTGCTCTCCTTCATGACGGACAACAAGTTCTTTTGCCTGCTTGGGGACTTCTGCAGCTTCGTGCTTTCCCCGAGCCTAGAAGAAGTACTAACATTGAAGATTGATTCTCTTACGGTATTTGAGAATATCAAAGAATGGATCCATTGACCCCAAATCCTTTCTCCACGATTGAATAACCTTTTGTTTTAGTGCCAACAAAGTGCATGTGTTCTTGGTTGTCCTCTCACTCATCCCCACGCCTATTCTCAAGCACTTTCACACAACAATCAAGCAAAGCCTATCGTATCTTGCGCCATCCAAATAGGTTTCAAAGCAATCAGTACGGCGCAACAGAGGACCCCATTTAGTATCATCTTTGTTTGTTAATATTAATGTGTCCTGTCTGAATGTTGTATTATTCCCATTGACTGTGATCAAACTGCATTCGGAGTGTTTTTGTAGAGAAGAGAGAAATCTTCCCCTAATATAGTCAGGGATAAACCGCTCTATAGAATAGGGAACAGAAAAGAAAGTCAAAACCCCCGATAAGAAAAAGCAATTAGCCGCTATCACCGATCGGGACTCAGATCGGATGGTGGACGACTATTCTACCGCAACAAGACAAGGATTATCGAATCGAAGGCAGAACGAAAGAGAGGGGGAAGAAGCTTGTTCTTTTGGCGGAAGCAACTCTACCTGTACCGAGGCAGAGAATGGACCAAGGGGCTCCCCATGGTCCTCCAGATGAGCTTCTTCCAATTATGTCTGGTATTAGAATAGTGCGGCTTGCTCTGACCTGGCTCTGGCTTAGAAGACAGAATTGAATAAATGTTAAAGCATGCATCTCAATCACCCTGCCTGTGTGAATTGCCCAAGCAAAAATCATCTTTGGAATCAGAGGTATTTCACCAGTTGGAATTCTAGCAAGTCAAGTGCTTCACAGATGTGGAGCACGAATGCATCAAACTTTGAGCTTTTCATTTCTCTCTGCAATTCTCGCCTCCGCCCTGAAAGAGCTTTTCGGGGACCATTTGAGGAAGTGTATGGCTATTCTAATGTAGTTCATTGGTTCCGGTCTACTAATACACCCTTTAGCCAAAGGCCGCATCCACCAATCGATCTTTTTTTTGATCTTTTGGAACTAATTGATGAAGACATTGAGGGTACAAGGACCAAACAGCAGGGATTTCGGACACTATATATGAAAATTCTTATTCTATCCATCAATTGGAGGAATAAAGCTTCAATAGAAAGAGTTGCCACTTTGTTCTTTCTTTGTGGACTATTTAGCAGCTAAGGAACTAAGAGAGAAGGGAATTTTCCCATAGTTAGCGAGAAAGCTATATCAGCGGAAGCAGGCATTACAAAATTGACTATTGAATATAGTCAAGTTGTATTTCTCATTCACAAATCCTTCTTTTTTTTTGCTTTTGAGCTAGTAGCTCTCCAAAGACCAAAGGAGAGTTTTGGTATACCTTTCTAGCCCTTTCTTTGTTTTCGCAGCTTCTATTGAACTAACTTACTTACATTGCCAGAAAGATGAAGACAAAAATAACATAAGAGAAGAAAGGTCCACAAATGGTAAGGTTGCGAAGTAGTACGACCGGTTCACCTGGTTCTACCCCTGCAGGGCTCAATCATGTAAGTTAGGCATTACTCTTAACACAAGAAGCATTTTCGAGAGATCAAAAGTAACCTAATGCAATATTTCTCAAGTAAATGACATACGAACAACCACATTGGTTGTACTTACTAAATTATAAAGGGAAGACACAATGGATCATTATAGTTTTCATCGACTAGTAGGAATGCAAATCTCTTTTTCTGATGCCTGTTCCCACTTACACACCTCATTAAGAAGGTGTGGGAAAGAAGCTCCCACTGAATTGACCGTAGCTGATCTTGTAATGGCAGTTATGGAAAGCCTGCGGGAGCCTCCAACCATTAGTCAGTATGATTCATTGTACTTGATCTTAAATGGGCCAGATGCCTTACTTTATGAACAAGTCAGCGAATTTGTCCATTTTCTAGATAGCACTGGCCTGTAAATGGGCCTTTATGTAGGGATTGTTTCCCTTTCGGAAGGGAGCTGCAACATGGAGTGTAGCTGCTTATAGTGCCTATGTTTGAGTAAATCCAAACTGAATGAACTGATGGGCAACAGGCTCGAATCTTGTTGTTTACACTTCAATCCCCTCTTTGTTAGACGATTAGAGTGCTAAAACACCTATGATGGGGTAGATTCGCTCAGAGGCTAATGTCTGCCTATAAACGAATTTTCATACTTTTATGTATCATATACCTTGGGCATGTCAAACTCTTATTTTCTAAGGATAATTCATAGGCACCCACCAGGTCTTCTACATCAGCTTCTCTCCTTTCACAGCAAATTTCCTCAGAATGTTGTTACAGTTGTCTTCCTCAGAATGTTGTTACAGTTTTCTAGCGATATCTCTAGCTTGACTTAACGCTCGTAACCTCGCCCCTCTCATAGCACCGTAAGTCAAAATAGACTTCATATACAAGACCCTCTTTAGGTGATAACACCCTCAGTGCCCTCAAGACGATACTACTAAATTCAAGAATGAAAATCATGCCATTTGTCACAATGAATCGCATCACCTTTCGAGCAAACAATAAAATTGGAGGGTCTCGCTCTTCCCTCCGAGCAATTAAGAAAAGGGGAGGATTTCATAGTAGGAGAGAGATTGATAGCTTTAATCGTCTAAGGTCGTATAGTACGAGAAATGGATTAATAGGTCTAGGTCAGAGCAAGCATTTGGTTGAATCTAAGTGGCAGAGCAAGGAGTTGATTGACTTGAAGTTGCAGAGAAAGTGAATGACATTTCAAAGCCAGAGAAAGAAATTCAGAAGGGCCTATTCTTCTATCCACAATCATGGTTACTGGGAACGATTACGGAATTCAATTGGGACTTAAAGATGGAAGAATAACTTTCCTGGTAATATATACGCTTCTATGTACTTAAAAGTACCCTCGAATTACAAATTTTGAGGTTCTCACATATGGCTTTATAACCTTGCTAGAGCAGTACGCTTACAATATGAAATATTTGTACATCAAATTTACGATGGGATATATCATGCAATTACCTAATATGAATGAAATCGTATGTACGATAAGTAAGGCTATTTCATTGTATGATACTTTTGGTAATATACTACCCAAGCAAATGAGATATTTTAATGTTGAACAACTAGTTAGGCTAGATGGTGAAAAATATCAGGAACCGGTGATCAAAGGTATCTTTATTAATATTTATTATGAATTTGATAAAACTGAAAACATTAAATCAGACCTTTTTCCTACTACTATATGTGATAATATGATTTGAGATATTATCAAAGTTATGTATGAAGATATTCATAATACTAATCTACCTAATGTAAAATCACTTCAGTCTAAAAAGGGTCGTATATCATATAAGATAAACGCACTCAAAACTTTACATAAACATAAATGTTGCCCATTCATTGTTGCCTATATAGAGACAGTAATGTTGGATGAAATTCATGTCCCTTATGAGGCTGGTTACTTAGAGGTGAATCCTGGTGATGATCTGACTTCCATCCCTTACTATTCGATAAATATATTCTATAGTGAGGAACACATATTTTTCTATCTCAAGTTTGAAGAAAGGAGTGAGAAAATGTTATCTGATTTTAGACTGAATGTGGAAGAATATGTGAAATCAAATAGGGATTTTTATTGTCTATTTTCACAATTTTTGAAAGATTTGATGGCATTTTTATTTTTAAGTATTATACGGATCGTGGTGATAAGTATAAAATCAAAACCTTGATGAGGAATCATAGACTGTACAAGTTGAAAATCTATGTTGGCAATAATTTCTTAATCCATTTTAGAGATTCTTACACATTGCTTCCTAGAACTATTGACTCATTGTCTCAAACTTTATGCCCAGAATTAGGCTCCAAAGGTTCTCTCCCACATTCGTGTTTCTGTGTCGATAATCTTCAGGATCATAGGGAGGATATATTTCACTATCTTAGACAAGATATCCTTATATTAGGAGGTGTGACGAAAAAGGCTCAAGAGATTAATTGGTCTAATTATGAGATTTATATCGAGAATATGATGACAGTCTTAGCCCTATCCCTTAAAATCATTCGTAAGAGAGATTTTGATGATAAGATCTTTTATATAAATATCCCCACAAGAAACCAAGACAACTTTATTAGGCGAGGCTATTATGGAGGGCATGTCGATGTATATAAGCCATATGGTGAAAATCT
>JAOTQJ010000015.1:22816-43014 GCA_025642045.1 Solanum sejunctum | reverse complement strand
ATCTACAGGCCTCTTGGATCTCTAATGGCAAATAATGGTCAAGAAATGCCTCTTTGAACTCCTCCCAGGTAGTCAGAAGTGCATTTATACCCTTATATTGCTTCAAAGCTTTATACCACAATATAGCCATACCCTTCAACCAACATGTCGCTAACTCGACCATTTCTGTACCACTCACATGCATAACAGCTAAAGTGCACTGAATCTGATCAATAAAGTCTTAGGGATCTACATTAGGATCTGAACCAGTGATGGATGGAGGGTACAAATTAAGAAAATCATGTATCCTCATGCCACCTTCCCTATTCGCACCACCATCACCTATAACTGGACCATCCTATCTTTGACCTTAGCCAGCAACTATACTAGTCAATAGTTGAACTGTATTTCTCAGATCCTGCACGGTGGCATCAATATGTAGTCTTGGGAATTTCACTACTTCCAGGTTCATCAGGAGCTGGAGAAGTTAGAGATGTCTATGATAGAGACTCATCATGAGCCCCATTTCATTGTCTTACCTGATTGGGTATACCAACCACCACTTCTGCTCCTTTCCCTTTACCTTTGTTCTTCTTGGTTTTTGGCATACTTGTTGTACAACACAATTTAGTGGTTATACATAATCCACCTATTACACTTAGCTTTATGACATGTAAATATTCACAAAAGACAACACCATAATGAAAGAAATAGGTTACATAAATAATTTTAAATGCATAGGAGGTAGAACAACATATGAACTTTATTTAGTAGAATGAACTCATGCATCTTGGTATCCAAGTATGTGTGCAGATTTGAAGGTGACTATGTTTGGAAGCATATGAACATGTGAAAGAGTTGAGACACGATTAATAGCATATGAACATGTCAGAGAATTGAGACATAGTTAATAGTTGTGTCCCAGTTGGTAAGTGCCTTTTTGTGCCAATAAAGGATCTATGTTTCATGCCAAATAATATGAAATCAAGTAGCCTAACATACCTCATTATACAACCTCGCTATTACCTAAAGATAAACTTGCCTTCCTTCAAATATTTATTTACAACATAGTAGGTGATAAAACTAGCATTAGCAGCCAATGGATGCATCTTGGCAGCTCAATCTCATAAAAAAAATAACAGATGGGCAGCAAGCGGATAATTATAAACCTGAACATATTCTTTCAACATTTCCACCCCTACTCATACTTTCGAATTAACATTTTCATATAGATATAATTTTCAGCCTGTTTTAGTGCCATAACAGTCTTACGACAACCCACAAAGCACAATACATAACAATTCTACGCAACATAAAAGTAGGCGGCATAACGTTACATCCCTTCACTATATTTTGTTGTCGACAATTCCAAACCTATTCCAACTTTAACCAAACTGTCCCCACCATACATACACATAAAACTAGTCCAAAAATAGTTCAAAACTCAAAATAGGTGGAGGATGTGAGACCATAGTCCTCAATCGATCAACCCACAAGTTCCTATTACAAGCGCAATTACAATATCACACAAGAACTCACTTTCATGGATTGTAAAATTAGTGAAACAACCTTTATACATCATTATAGAACTAATACTCATTAAGAACAATAGCCTCACTTCATAATCAATCAAATCAAAAATTGAAAAATGTATAATAACTTTTGAAACATATGTTGTCTAACAATTTTAGCATAAACATAACAAACATAGTCTATTGTTTTTCACCATAAATCTTACTAAACACATAAGCAAACTTACTTACCATTACCTTCAATGTGTAGGGCTTCTCTAAGAATCCTAAAGGTCTCCTTGTGGATGCTTTGCTAGGTTAAGAAAATGTGTAGAGAAAGCTTGTGAAAATTGATTTTTTTCCAAGTTAAGAATGCCTTAAAGGTTCTATTTGTAAGCCTTTTTAAAGGAACATTTGGCTGAATTTCTTGTGTGGTTTATGCCTCAAATTATAAAGGTAGTGATGCAGTAGCTTGGCCATTTCACTTGGACTTAATTGGATCTCAAAGTTGATGGGCCTTAACTGCCCATTTTCCTAATTTCTCTTCACTTAGTTTCGGCCCAAATAGTCAAGTGGGTTTTGATGTACTTGGTATATTTTTATATTCTTATTAGGCTGAAAATAAAGTCCATTTATGATGCTAAAATTTGGTCTAAAGTTACACCCTTAATACGGACTATATCCATAATTGGACTTGGACAGATTCGGTGTCAGGCCTCGTCTCCGTCTAGCTAGCAAGTTTAAGCTAAGCAAGTAGGTGACTCACTTACTAGCTTCCTAAGTTCTACAAGCACCTCAATTTTCTCACTTTGTTTAGGGATACAATCTCCTCAATTTGACTTAAAACTTATATACAGTCGACTCTCTTAAGCGTTAGACACACATATCTCCCTCTAACATGAGATTCAAGCTCTTTCTGAATTAAGCGCTAATTTAACCAAACCATATCATATTTCATTTGCATAGTACTAGTATTGTAAGATGTGAGGTATTACATAAAGCCCAAGGATTGGTAGTGTAATGCACGAGTTCCTTTGCTCTCAAGGCTTGCTTTCAGGCAAAGTTTTAGTCTAGATGTTAGGAGTTAGGAACATTCCCTACTAATATGCTGATTCTTCTTATGCTATTGCTATGGTGGTATATGCCATGGTTTGCTAACAATGGTAAATGTAAGGCTTGCTGCTGAAGAGAATGTGGGACTCATTACTCAACCCATATTAGAATTTGGGTTTGTTAACTCAACCGGCTAAGCGGACTAAGAAGGGGTACCCTTGGTTTAACTGATAGAAAGGGCTAGCTTTAGACCATCCTCCAACATAAGCTAATCAAATCACTCAATTTTGAAAGCTATTGAGATAGAGGTAGATGGAAGGACCAGAATTGGCTAAGATGTCCAAACTTGGATGTATTAAGCATTAGTTGACTTTAGTTCCTCTTTCTAGCTTGGGTTGGCTTGGGGTCTTCCTTCTCGAATTGTTCTCTCAAGCGAGTTGATTATCAATATGCATGTTTTACCAGTAATGATAGTTAATCAACAAGTCAGCAAGGATTTCCCATATAACGCACTAATATACCTTTTTTGTAATTTACAGTTCCGTCTCTCAAGTTCTTAGTAGGGGTACAAGGCGCAATCATAACGGAGAAGTCGAGACCTAATAAAAAAGGTAAAGTAGAAGTCTTGCAAAAGACTAGGTGATTACTGAATGATCCATGTTTACTAAGAAACTTTAGGGTGGATTCTAACGAGGTGTTCATATGTAAGTCCTAACTAGAGCGTATAGCAGTACCAAGTCGCTTACACCAAAGGTCAATTGAACATGTTCTGGTGCATACAAAGGCGGGTTTGACGGACGAATTCATTCCCTTGTACATAAAAAAAATAGATGGAAACTTAATCAAGTAGCACAGCACAACCCCTCACAAGTTGTTGCATTGAGCTTTTGTCTATTTATTCTATATCAAAAGTGAATTCATTAGCATATGACATTCTAATGGCACAAGCAATGCTTGAATCATCGCATAGAAAGGGTTGGAGGCTACTTATGTGACTCCTAGCAGGAAACTTGTCTAAAAAAAGGTGCCCTGATAGAGAGGTAGGAGATGTAGGAGCCACCAGCCAAATCGACCATCAAATGATAGGCCAGAGAGATGTGCTCATTTGACTAATCAGTGATCCCTTGCCTACCTAACATAGATGTCCCTAAAATAGTAGATTGGTTGATCGTAAAGCTCAAGCAGGAGTAGGACTTTCGATACAAGCCTTTCTGCTCCACTAGCTGGTGATCCTCTCCTTAGAGTCAAGTGGCTTTAAGCTCTTCACAAATACCATTTTTTCATTGACAGGCAGAGTGAATTCTAAGGTTGCTTATTTCAATTGTAAAGAAGAACAAGAGGGAGAATGGGCACAACCCGACTAGCAGCTCACTTTTCAACGCCAAAAGGAATGGAAAATGAAAGAAGAATATGTGTGAATTATTTGTGGAGTAGAGTGACTATACTTAATCTCTACTTCCCTATCTCCGCCTTTTATGACTTCGGCTATTACCAGCTGGCAAGGCTTAGTTCAACATTGGATTTGTTTGAAAACTACCAAGTTTTTTTCCCAAAAAAATTTCCTTTTTTTGGAAAGGAAGGAATGCAAGGAAGAAGTCTTTCCTTTCGACTAGTTCTTGAAAGCTATTAATCCCCGCTTCCCCCTCTTGCATCAGTTCTGCATTAGATGATGATCCCATGCAAAAATTTTCTTTTTCATTGGCACCCAATAGGTAGGCTATTCAATTGTGCCAAAAGCCTACCTACGCATAAAGGTTTTGATTCGAGCGAGAGCCCAAATAGGTATGGAAAGAAGATCTTGATCGAAAGCTCTACTGTTCCGAATATTGAGAAAGACTGAAATTTGACTGAATTGATCAAGAATATCATCATCTGTTAGGTGGGGCAATCGACCGACCGAGATAGGCTGGGCATCTATGTCACAAAACCTTTCTCTAGTCAAGAATCCCATTATTTATCGAATCGGGGCAGATCCAATTCATTACCAAATGAAAATCTGTCATTTTAACACTTAGAAAAGAAAACTAGAAAAGAGTAAGAGTCACTAAGACAAGAGAGCTATAGGTAAGCAAGCAAAGAGGATAGGTGGAAAAAAAAGGTGAGGCAAGTGGCCCAAGGGCCCCTTTCCTTACTGTCAAATGGCTCTCTATCTCTAGGAAGATTGTGTCCAAGATCTTGTAATCTAAGCCTTGTTTCTTCTAGTCGGCTCGTATTAGCCTGTGGTTTATTACAGGTAGACATTTCCTTGTTCCTTTAGTCTTTTCAAGCGTACCTTTTTTCTTAAGTTGCAATAATGTCTTGCCCCCGTAGTATAGTGATCGCTTTTATGTTTTCCCCTAATTTGATTAGTTCTAGGCTCAAGTTCCTGTTCATCTATCTTTATTTCAAAAAAAGGCTAACATCTCCATTGAGTGACTGTAACTGTTCTGGTTTATAATCAATAGTTCTTAACCAACCCTTTCTTTTTTGAATTATTAATTTCTATTAGTTAATTCATTGTTATATTATGTCTTTCTTTCTGAACGGCTTGTGGTTTATTACACCAAAAGCTTTCATTGAACTATTAAAGCTATAGAGAGAGTACCAAATGCTAACGATGATAAAGTTTGGTCCAACAGCGTAATAAGTCTAAGGTTATAGAAGCCTTCCCCAACTTTGATAGGCATAGCATTTCAAGCAAACATAGCAGAGAGCTTACCCTTTCTTTTTATTAGAGTCGCAAGCTTGTTATAGTTGGTCCTAAGTGGAGAAAGTTGCTGCTTACTTGCTATATCCCTGCATCTTTGCACGACTTGGCTCGTTCTTTAAGCCCTGCTTCTCCTTCCCCTCCTCTCCCTATTCCTACCATCCAAAATAGGCCTATTGAGTATAGCCAAGTGATAAGGTATCAGTTTTTTGTATCGACATACAAAGGTTCGAATTCTTTTACTCGAGATTATAGACACCTGAATAGATCTATCAAGAATGAGCTGACGGCTACAGGAGAAGTAGCTGACTACAGTCCCTAAGCTCGCAAGCCAAAAGGTTGACTTTCACTTACCTTTAGAAGAGAGAGAAGGGAAAGGCAAATGGCAGAAAAAAATCCATCCAACTACGAAACTTAACACAAGACTGACTTCGTCTAGGTTTTTTTATCAATCTCCTAGCCCTTACTTTACTCCTTGTTCCATAAACCGGTCGCTAGTAGATAGGATCCAAAAAGATATTGTTGAATGAATTGATCCAGTATTGTATGCCCTACTTCTTAGTCAATTTATTCCTACTCGGACCTGCCATACTTCCTCTGACTATTCTTGAGATATAGTGGAAAGATTTTTTATGGTGGAGAGTGGGGAGTGAAAGGACAAATGCAGTAAAGAAAGACTACATGAATCGGAATCCACTTAATAAGACAAATGACTGAGAAACAAAGGCTTCATGTTCGAACATTGGTTGATCTTAGCTTAGCTTGCTAGCCACTGCTTTATTTCGTATAGTGATAATGCTTTCTCTTTCTTAGCGCTCCTCCCTCCTTGTATAGTGAGGGCTACTTTGGTTGCGCGGCTTTCTCCTATAGGGTGACTTGACTCAACTTGACCTACTTGACTAAGCGGCTAGAGTATCGCTTTCATACGACAAGAATCATTGGTTCAAATCCAATAGTAAGTAAAATCAACTGAAACCTTTGCTTTTCCCAGTATGACAGCAAGCACAGACTGGCCGTAAGGAGTCAATTAAATGTTCAAGGAATCAACTGCTTCCACCTGTGGCCTTCTTCGATTGCCTTGACACCTTCATATCAAGAAACCTTCCCTATTCAATAAGTAGGTGGAGACTTGGAGGGTTAGAAACCCCAATGGGAAACCTTTCACTGCGCCACATGATTCTTTCGCGAAGTGCTCTTTTCACATATGCCACCATAAGCAAAGAGGTTTCAAGATGGAAGGCGACCAAAAAGCTTCGAGAAAATCTTCTAGAGAGCATACCTTTAGTTCCTACTCTTTCTCTATTCTAAAATGAAAAATATGAAAAAGAAAAAGAAGCCAATTTTTTTCTATGGACCCCTTCCAAAAGATTAATTTACTGATTGTAATTCATTCAAAAAGAGTAAAGGAACTAGTTTCACAAAAGGGCTCTCAAAAGTGATCTGATACTTTCTTCCCTTGGTTTGGGAGGTAGGTTGTGTAGGCAACAACTATTCATCAGTTGCTCGATCAGGCCAAACAATAGATTAGTAGCATGCCTGAGTTTGCCATAAGACCTTCTCTCTCCTGGAAACTGGCTAATCAAAAGGATTTTCCTTTTTTGAAATTTTTTGCTTTTTTGCCTTATAATGGGAGTCTAATGTTTATGGATAGTATTAAGCATTGGTTAAAAGTTGAACCTCACATCAGTGCCTAGGGCCTACTATACCACTGCAGATCCTAGCAGAGTATCATGAATGAAGGCCTAAGTGATGCTCAGCAGTGTCGCGACAATGCCAAAAAAGGAATAGATAGGTGGTTCAACATAGTTTTAAGTAAAAAAGGAGTTTCTTAATTATATACCATATTTTTGTGGTTGATTGACGAAGGAGATGAGAAATAGCAACCCATCTATCTAGCGATGAGGGGAAATAAATCTTGATGTGTGGTCCTAATTTAAATATGCCACCTACACGATTCACTACACAGTTTTAAGAAATGCAAGATAATATGGTTCCTTATCACTCGATAAAAAGAAGTTTAGAATGCAAGAATGATAAGCATTCGGGGATCTCAAGATTAAAGTATCCTCTGGACAAGAAGACCTAAAACACCATTCAAGGGAAGAAGGTCGATAACAAAAAGGAGTTTTTTTTTTCAGTTAAGTGTAAGCATGAATGATCCACTTGCCGCTGCTGACGTGACCATCTCCAAAAGATATGCCTCAATCATTGCCAAATCAACTATAGGGGGAATGTATAGGGAGATTGTCACGCCCTAATTCCCATTAGGATGGACTAGTACCCATTGTCAATAAGTCATAGGAGAGCCAACCTATATGTATGCTTTCTATATATATTATAAGTGATTTCTACATTTGACATTCCTTTGAGAAAATAAACAGTGGTAACAAGCCAAAAGGAAATGCATATGGAAAGGCCTCTGGGGCCACATTGTCTAAGGTACGAGATATGACCACACTTTAGTTTATATAGTCTACAAAGCCTCTAGATAAAGAACAGTATCTCATAAGGTCGGTATAGGCCCTGCCTCGACTAATTGTACAATAAAAAACATAAGCTCTAGGCACGCAACTACGAGCGTGCTAATAGCAGTTGGAAATCATATACTCCTACTAGGGAGAGCTACTAGCACCTATACCTATAGCAAGACATACAAGTCCACCGTAAGGGACGTCGGTATGAGATAATATACTGAATATTTAAGGCAAAGTATACTGAATATGAAGTAATAACTCAAATGAAACTATGCACTATTGTAAGATAAGAGACCATCTTTAGTCGTACTGTGGGATCATGTACTTTATGTTCTTTTTGTCAATATACCTTTACTACATAATCTGTCCACAGCATGTAATAGAAATGACTAGTTGATAAGTGGTAAAACTATATTGGGATTGTCCCTAGCTAGGTTCATCCTTAACCCCTCAGGCTACCAGCCCTGATAGGATCGTCCTTGGCCAGGTGATTCTTCCATCCCTTGGGCTACCACCCATCGGTAAACAATAGACTTTATCTTTCAATTACCTTTGAAGATGATTCTTTTGGTGGTTATATTATTAGAGTGATAGGACTGTAGATGTAACATGTGACATGTAGATAATCATACAAGACAATATGATGACGAAAAGAGTATGTTATATAAATAAAGAAATGCGTATGAGTTGAAATAACTCGTGAACTTTATTTGACAAAAAGAACCCATGTAACTTGGTATCCATGTATGTATCTAGATTTGAAGGTGACTATGTAATGGAGCATATGAACATGAGCAAGAGTTTAGACACAGTTAATAGTTGTGTTGGAGTTGGTAAGTGCCTTTTATGTTCCAAGGAGGGATCTATGTTTCATGCCAAACAATACAAAATCAAGTAGCCTTACATACCTCATTGTATGACCTCATTACTACCTAGAGATAACCTAACCTTCATCCATATATTTATCTACAACAAAGTAGGTGATAAAACTAGAATTATCAGCCAATAGATATATCTTGGCAGCCCAATCACATAAAAAAAACAACACATGGGATGCAAGTGGGTACTTATAAACCCGAGCGTATTCTATCAACATTTCCACCCCTAATCATATTTTCTAATACACATTCATACATACACATCATGTGCATACTTTTGTAGTGCCATGACAGTCTTACAACAGCCTACAAAGCACAACACATTATAATTCTACACAACCTACAAATGGACAGCATAATATTATGCCCCTTTGCCCTATTTTGATGTCGACAATTCCAAATCCATTCCAACTTTAACCAAACTCTTCTCAAAACATCTATATATGAAAACATCCTTGAACCAATATTTGGACAATAAATATTAGTTGTTAAGGACGTAAGGAAATAGCCTTCCATTCAACAGCGCACAAGTTCATACTAAGAACATAATTGCGATATCATATAAGGACTCACTTTTGTGGACTGTAAAAATGCTGAAGTAGCCTAGTTAAATTACTATAAAACCAAAATTGGTTAAATACATAAGTATTACTTCACAATATATCCAACCAAGAAGAGAAAACGCTCTTGAACTACATGAAAAATTCATAACAATCCTTAGGACACATGCTGTCCAGAATTTTCAGTTTATACTTAATCAACATAGTCTCTTATTTTTTCAAGAAGAAACCTTGTTAAACTCTCAATTATAATCACTTACCTTTATCTTCAAGGTTGAGGGCCTCCTTAAGAACCCTAAAAGATTCATTTGGCTACTTTACAAAGTCAAGAATAGTTGAGGGAAAACTTTGAGAGTAATCTGATTTTTCTATGTTGGTCAAGTTGAAAATGACTTATGGGAGCTGCTTTAAACCCTTCGTAAAGGGGAGATTTGGCCGAATTACTAAGGAATTTTTAGACTTACATTACCAAGCTGGTGATACAGCTCCTTGCCCCTTTCACTTGGGCCTTAAGGGGCTCCAAATTGATAGACCTTGGCTGCCCATTTTTCAGTTTTCTTCTTAATTAGTTTGCGCCTAATTTATCAAAGAAATTGTGATGTCGAACCACTTTTAATATCCTCCTTGGGCTGAACATATATTCCATTTATGATGCTAAATCATGGGATAAAGTTACACCCTTAAGACAAATATTATTCATAATCGGAGTTGGACAAATCTGATGTCGAGCCTCATCTCCATTTAGCTAGCAAATTAGGCTAAGCAAGTAGGTGACTCACCTGCTAGCTTCTTAAGTCCTACAGGCACCTAAATTCTATCACCTTGTTAAGGGCCATGATCTCTTCAATTCTACATAAAACATATATATACTCGACCCTCTTAAGCGTTAAGACGCACAGATAGCCCGTTAACATGAGATTCAAGCATTTTTAAAAATTGGCGCTAATTTGATCAAACCATATAATATTTCATTTTCATACTACTAGTATTGTAAGATGTGGGGTGTTACAAAGTCGACCTCCTGCCATGGTAGTATGAGCTTTCCCTTTCCTTGATGTTACACAAGATGCGCAATGGGGGTAGTACGAGGTGACTGATAGCATTACATTAATTAGAAGAAAAGAAAGAGATGTTAAAGATAATGACCATGGAGACTTGGGGATCAAAAGGAGGTATTTCTTGTATATCCCTCATGTCGAGAGCTACTTCTTCGAGTATCAACGCAGGGAGCCGTAAGGAGGGGAGGTTAATAAAGAAAAAAAGAGATGTTAATTAATCAAAGGTCCAAGTGATCACCACACCTGTATTGTAAATATGTAGTTAGGAATAATCTAGCTAAAGTAATAGGAATTAGACATAACACGATTCCAAGTAGAAAAACTTCAATCATTTATCTTTGTTTGAAAGGAGAATAAAAAGAGGTAATATCTATACCTAAATATTAATCTGAATTGACATGAATCTCATTGACAATGACCAAGAATTGACAGTTGGTAATTTAAGTAATACAGAATACACGTAATACCATAGAAAGATTTCTTTTTTGAATTGTTCATTTTGAATATTCTGTTTAAATAAGTCGTAGCTTGCTCAGGCCAATAAATAGAGTTGAGCTTATGTTTAAAGCCACTAATAGAAAATTGAAATAACTAGTCATAGTAAGCATGAAAGAGAGAACTTAAATGAAATATGTTCTTTTTATACATATCTTTAGAAAGAGCTTTGCTAAGTTTCCATTTTTGCAAAATAGGAGGATAGGCAAAAATCTCAATTTCAACTGAAAGAAGAAGTTCAATGAAATTTAATTCGTCTATTAGGTAGATAGCACTAACAAAGATAAAGTGACATACATATAAAAGAAATTGATTCATCATCTTTAACATCTATCCATCCCGCAACTCCAATCAACTGATTCATTGAGTAATTCTTGGATAAACTATTAAACTAATAAGAGCTCTATCGTCTAACTTCCTTTAAAAATGAAACTAGAATTTTCACAGAACCAAATTCAAAAATTATTTTTATTTTGATCATTTCTTATATTTTGTTGAATTGTATTGAATCCATTTTCTATTTTAAAGCGAACACTTATATAAGTAGAAAACTTTTTCTTTTTAGATTAATTTAAGTTTAACTTAATAGATTTAGTAATATATAAATTCACATAATATCTTAAATGATTGAGAAGAAGAAAAAGTTATCATACAACCGACTAAAAAAATATTTTTGGGGGGATCAATTTCAGCATCTCATCCAATGATAAACAACATCCAAATTATAGAGCTATGATATAATCAAAACCTTTTGAACAAAATATTGAATTAATTGTACCAGTCTCTACTTGGGTTTATTACTAATTTTTGTACATACTTTTTTCTTTTCCAATTATTTTTTCAGTAACAAATTGAAAGAGAATAAATAAGATTCTCTTAGCTCGTTCGGAAGGATCTCATAATTTCATTATCCAAGGCTGTTTATATCTCTAGCATGACCACTTGATGAAATCTGGAGGGAAGTGGGGTAAATAGCCACTGCTACTGGAAGGATTCTTCTTTGGATAATAGGTACTGTAACAAGTATTCTTGTAATCAGTTTGATAGGTATTTTCTTTTATGTTTCATATTCAAAAATGGGTTCATCCTTGTAGTAATCGAATGAATTGAGTTTTCAACATGAAAGCATATGAACTCAACAGGATTATCAGTATCTCGTAGAACAAGAGTATGTAATGTAGATTTTTCATGAGGGTCTAAATAAGACAAAGGAGTTTTTATAATTTACTTTTCTTATCACAAATAATCCCTAACAAGAATTTGGTTCTTTCTACGAGCATGATGTTGATAAATCTGCAAATCTAAAAATTCATTTCAGCTAATTGAACCTTCTTGAACTCTTTCTTTTTAAGAACCAAAAAGCTTTGTGCCAAAATAATAGATGTTAAGAAGAAAAAAAGTCCTTGGACATGTAATGGATCTTGAAATACTATTATTGCATCTTCCTGACCAAATCCGCCTACATTCGGATTATTCATTAATAGTTAATCAAATTTGACAGATTCACCCTCGACAACAAGAAGTTCTTATCCGGGAGGGATAATATGAACCACTTGATGCCTATTCGACGCATCCGTTATGGTTATCTCATATTCCCCTTTATCTTTTCTTATAATCTTGCTTACTATACCTGTTGTTGTAGCATTAGAAACTGTATTCTTACTCTTGCTGCCGTTGGGATAAATCTGACCCCTTCCCTTGTTCCTGCGTACTTATAAAGGATATTTTTAGAAGTGAACATCCTTCTTAGTAACAGGGTCTGGGGTAAGAATAGGAAAGGTTATTTCGCTATATTTTTTACTGGGGATAGGGCCTATGACAAAAATCTTTCTTTATTGGGGTGATAGCTTTGAAAAGAAAAAATGCCAATCTTTTCTTTTATCTCGGGAGAGATACGATTAGGAGAAGCTAATTCAACCCCTCTGAGAAAATAAGAATAAGCCCCCATGTTCAACCCCCCTATTTTACTATTAGCAAGAACTTGTTTTAGTTGTATATCATAAGGAATTCAAACAACTTCTCAAATATAGCATTCACAAGTATCGCTTGTGGAACCTCAATCTCCACGGGCTTATTAGATAAATAGAAATTGGCACATACAATACGCCCAGTCACTTCTCATGGTTTTTCATAACCTTGCTATGCAAAAGTAGGATATGCACTTCCAATATATGTCCGAGTGTTGGTATATATCATGAGTGATACAGAAATAGATCGAGTAATCTCTTTCTTTAGTGAAGAAAAAGCATTTTTAGTTTGCATGGTCCAATAATTAATCGCGAAAATTATTATAATAAATTGTGTAGGTCACTAGCATAGTTCCTTAGCCACAATTCTGCTATTTGATGGAATAATCTACTATCAATCTCCTCGATGGTTAGAAATAGAAAGAGTAAATGCGATTTTTAATATTTTTCTTATGTACAACTACAAAGTACCAAGCATTCTAATTAGATTAGATAAATATCAATGGATCCTTTATCAGTCATTCATTGAATTATCAAATAACTACAAGTGATGAAGACAGATGATTTAAATAATAAAAAATTAAAATAAAATAGTATTGAGAATGACTTGAAAGGTGGAAACAACACCAGATATAATTTGATCATTATGAAGAAATCCAAATCTCTTTAGATAGAGCCAATTAATAATTTCCAATCTTGGGGTGAATGGAATCCAATACATAAATAAGTTAACAAAAGAATAGAAAAAGCTTTGACTAGAGAAGGCCGATTCCCCTAAGCAATTAACTGTCTATGGCTTTCGCGCGCAATAACTTCTTCGAGACTAATTCAAAAAATATTGACATTGGAATAAAATTCTAGCTATACCCCGGCCGCTTTATTGGAACTAATTGATAGGCACTTAGTTTTCTATAGAACAAGTGGGTGATATGCAACATCCATCAAGGTAAAAAGGTAGTCACGACCTGTGCTATAATGCACAAAACCCTCCATCCTACCAAAAAGTAAAGAAATCGTGTTTCCTTCTTGTGACACATAGGGCTTGCCTTTCATAATTACTATGAAATAGAGGGTGGACTTAATTTATCAATAATTGGAAGGATGACATCTCTTTCAAAACAAAGGGAAATAAAAGATGAGAAAATCCTGCCTTTATTTTGACTACCCTAAGCTAGAGGACTTAACAGACACCTTAGAGGTCAGAAGAAGATTCTTGGAGACCATAACAACCCTTGCTAAAAAGGGTATGGAAGACAAGCATGGCATATAACCCATAAAAAAGTGGAATTCGTTTGTTCATACGAACACCGACTAGATCATCCATAGCAAATATAATCTCAAAAAGGGACTACGAGTCACCTTCTTTGAGCAATATTTGGTTTTTCAAAGAGATGAATGACCAAAAGTAGACCTAACCTGAACAAGTACATTTGACCTTTCCTCTTGATTATGAATCAAGAAGACAGGATTTAAAGGCACACAATTCTTGATCTTTTAAGAATTCTAAAGGATATCAATCTTTCGCCTTATGCAAGGATATATCTCTTTTATTAGACTCCATAACGAAATAATATTCCACTTGGGTGGAAGGGTAGTCCTGGTTTTATTTTACTTGGGTCAAAGACTACCCCTTTGCTCTTTGGGGAAAAGTCACTTCCTTTTTTCGGGGACTTTTCCTACACTCCTTATCACTATTTCGCTTTCTATAAAGCATAGTGTTAATATCCCTTACTTTATAGGGTAGGATAAGGTATTTCAAAGCTTTCCATTGGATAACCAAGCCAGGTCTAGCTTAGGGGCCTTAAAAAAGTGAATTACCTCCTATCTTAGCCTTGTTGAAGAAGGATTGACGTAATGGATAAGGTTCAAAAGGTTACTAGAGCCAAAGTTCCAATTAACAATAGGAGAAAAAGAAAAAAAAGAAGTGAAATAAGCCTTAAAGGCCATGCTCCGGACAGAGTTGGGCCAAAACTAAATAGGAGTTTAAAGTGGTTTACTATGTATATTTCAAGGGAAAACAGGTATAGGCATAAGCTTATGCGACTAAGGCATGCCACTTTAAGAGGAATAGAGCAAAGAGTTATCCACTAAATTATAGAAAGGCTACCTTCTCAAGGAGGAAGACTTCTTTCAATATAAAGCACGGCGTAAGAAAATTTCTTTCCTACCAGGGTGACCTTGCAATTATCATCCTATAGATAGCTCCTTGCTTATAAAAATATTTCTAATGAGAATCAGCTAAATCTTATTTAGGGTTGATCATTCTTATCCAAAAGTCTTATCAAACTGTATGCCACTATTAGTGTGACACAAGTAGTAGTGACTAAAAGAGCTGATGTAGCATGATCGCTATTATCAGCATCCTATTTTGTTTAGGGATTTAGGGACTATGCTTGTTGAGGAACTGAGGTGATGCGTCTTAGTCTTAGTATGCCGAGTATGTATTTGGCCAAGCCTAGGAATTAACAAATCTATAGTGGCGAGTCTATCTTCTTCTGGCAAGCTGCAGAGCAACTTTTTCTTTCTTTCTTTCCATTTGTCTTGCTTGATTAGTTGAAGAGAGAACTTTGATAAGATTGTTTTGCCGAGAGTGGCTAAACACTTCTTCATCTTTTGGCATTCAAAAGAATGGTTGGAACTGTGATTTTTATTAGATAGTTGCATTCTTCTCCTCTCTCTATTTTGGCTTGGGGCACTTTTTGGCTCATTTCTCTGAGTTCGAGCAGTTGAAATCATTACAAGAGAATCAATAATGATTGTGGATTGACTCCTCTATTTATCTATCAATCTCGTTTATGAATGCTATATAGCTTGGCATAGCCGGAACTCTTTCATAGGTAGCTCTCGAGGCAGTGGCTTGAAACTAATCTCCCATAGTCACCCACCATAATAAAGCTGAGATGATTCATACTAGCTTGGTTAGGTTAATATTTGTACCATTACTTCTATTTGATGTAATATAGTATAGAGGCTGAAGGTGAGAAATCATCAATTAAAGTAGATGCAGCTTCCCTTGCTTAAATGATAGAACTCTAGTAATAAATCTATTGAAAAGTTGGTGCTGGGTTAGTCAAAAATCAAAGTTTATCCGGTCCTTGAAAAATTTGCTTTTTATGATTACATTGGCAATAATCCAAAAAGTGGATCTAGTTCATTTTTTCTCTTTTAAGGAAAGGAAAATCTTATTTCAAGGATAATTGTACATTTCAATTTGAATTAGGCATTCTGTGTCCAACTCTAATCGATCCTTACCTACATATGCATCTGATCATATATGTATATTATCTATTCCAACAAATAATACAAAAGAACGAGGTTTGGATGTGCTTCTGTCCTTAAAGGGAGTTCGCCAAGGGTAAGAATAAGAGTCAAATCGATTGAATCACAAAGATCTATTCACTTATATAGAAGAAGAATCAAAAAAGGAGCAAATGGTTCATGTAGTAATGGAAGAGTCAGTCACCTTTTATGAAGTCTGGGCTTTCGAGATCAAATCATAGCCAAAGTCTTTTTTCAGGTTTAGAAAGACTGGTTCGAAAAGACTAGGAAAGATCAGTTCTTTTCTCTTATTCAAGGAGTGAGAGAGCAAAAGAGAGTAATAACATTGTATCGTACCCCTACCTTAGAAAGAGTAATGTGATTAGCTTGCTTGAATAAATCCGCTCTCTTGGCTGTGAACAAGTGGAAACTCTTTTAGATGAAGCAAGTAATGGGTAAATGCTTTTTTGAGTTTATACCAAGATCCATGGAAAGGCTTTTTGCTCATCCCTAGAAAGGCACATAGGTTGACTCTACTTCTTTCTATGAGTTAGCAGGCGAGAAAGAAAGACTAGTGCTTAGAAATCCAGCCAACATTGAACTTATACTAACTGCTGCCATTGAAAGAGAAGAGATTTTTGTGACTTCCGGGATTAGAACTTTTCTAGTGCAGATGAATAATCTGGTATTTTCTCCTTGAGTAGCTACTCCAAGGAAAGAAGTTTAATTTGATAAAGAAGAAGATTCCTGCTCGAGAGAAATTCTTTTCATTGCATTCCCGACTCTCATCTCTCTCTTTCCTTTATCCCCTACCTATGGAATATATGAATGTCTTCTACTATGATTTTCGTGTGGGAAGAAAGTGATTGCTAGCTCTTTGAATGAATATGCTCTTGGATTGCAGGAAGAGCATCTCTCTCTGTCTATTTGAAGATCCAAGATTGCTAGTTAAGATGGTGACATTTGTTCCCAATCCCTACTCTCCTCTCTTTCACCCTGTTTGGGCTCTGGATTAGTATGATTAAACTGTGAATCAAGTCAGGAAAAAGAAGTCTAGCTTAAGGCTTTAAAGAATAGAAGAAAGACCTGGCTTTAGGGGAAATGCTTTAGGAAAGAAAGATCCCAATCTTATGCTGAATTGAGAGTGGACTTTCCTTAGTCTTCTATGAGTTATAGAGATTTAGATCAACATAGTTTAGTTCTCTGAGGCTAATTCAATTCTTTCTTGTTGTGAAAGAAAGCACTGCTGAAGAGGGACCTACTTTCAATGCTAGTTTTGAGTAATATAGTCTTAGTCCTACTTTTATCTCTACGTCTTCTATTATATCTCATGAAATTCTGCCTTCTAAGCTAGAACCAGGTCAGTATAAATAGAAGTAGATCAACATATGAAGAAATGTCAAAGTAGGGGATGCTAAGTGCATAGACCGAGAATTTAGTGAAAATAGAGTTCTTGGTACCAGTCAAGCAGAAATAATATGACTTGCAAGATAGTATTATATTTATAGATTGGAAAGAAGGGACTACCGAAAGCGAGGCTCGAGTGGAATGAAGTTGTGCTAAATGAATGAGTTGTCCTGTATGCCCCTTGTTAGTTGTCACAAGAAGTGGTGAGGGCTCAGGAAGTGAAGCAAACTCGACCAAAGTACAAGTCTTTTCCTACTTCATTTTTGATTCCGTTTCAATCTTCACCTTTCCTAAATGAAGAAAGAGAGTGAAAGATATGATATTAGTGCAATAAGTACAGAGGTACAAGAAACTGTCTTTATTTAGTTCTACAAAATAAAGTTGTGAAAACAAACAAATAGAAAGAGCACAATGCAAGCTTATAATTAAGCAAATATACAAAAGTTATCACCACTTCAAGCAGTAAAACAAAGTTGTTATGGCTATGTTACTAACATAGACAACTATAAATGGTATTCTTTGAAAGAAGTGATCGCTTTCTAGTCGTACTTGGTACCGCCCCTATTCACTTTAATATGCAAGGAAGACCTTCGGGAAGAATCAAAGTTTTTCTCCTTTGCAAAGCTATCAATGCTTTATTCAAGTTATTTAGCAGTCAATCGATCATTCTCCCTCTCCAGTGGCTTTTGAAAGCTTAACATGAAAGAATAAAGAAAATAGGAAAAAATAGCACGGGGATATTTAGCTATTTAGCTATTTAGCCTTAGAGAAAGGTGAATTTGTAAGAACAGAATCTAGAATAGAGATTGGATTAAGAATTGCTTTTTCTTTAGCAGCAATTGCACCACCTTTTTATTTATCAACTACCGCCATGCTTAATAGGAATAGGATGCACTTATCGACCAGTGAAAGGAAAGAGTTGGGTCAGCCATTGATAAAGGAATACCGAACTCTACCCATGTGAGGCCTTGTAGCCAGGGAGAACCATAGAACTAGAGGCTTATATTAGAACATCGTTGGAAAGGTTGAGAGGGCACCTAAAAATAGCTTTATAAGCTCGATTAGGAAAGTGTTTCCCCAGTCTAGCAAATGCAATGTGATATACAGGCAAAAAATGGCTGGGGTCTGATATGCGCATACATCACTAAAGAAGATACAAATCTACATATATAGGGGAACACATCAAAGGCCCATGTTATAGAATAATAGAGGCTTAGAAGGGAAAGAAAAAAATAGGGGGTACTCCTTTCCTTACAGTCAAGTGGGTTTCATCTCCTTTACAACTACCTTTCACCCAACATAATCATGAACGAAGATAGAAAATTGCGTAGATAGGAGGATGAAATGAACCGACCCACTTGTCCTGATAAGAAGAAGAAAGAAAGAGAATGGTGGCTCCTTTCCTTACTGTCAAATGGCTTTTAGCTCCTTTTGCCCAGGGGATATCATTGGAGAACAATGTCGGGGACTGGGTGAGAGCCTTTTGTTGGTTAAGCCCTTTAAGTGTCGATTCTTCCATACTTAGATATGGAGATAGATCCATGTAGATATTTATATCTTTCTATCAATAAATAGATCTATTAAGAAATGGATATTGATTTAGTTTCAAGATCTATGAGTAAGAGAGATCCCTACATATCCATTTGAGAAAATGGATGAATAGATAGGGCAAAGCTAGCTGAAGGAAGGTCGAGTTAGCACCCCCTATTTCACTAAAGCAAGAAGGGAGAAAAATGACTTTAAGGAAGAAGGGCTTCTATTTAGATTAATTTCTTAGTAAAAGGTAAGGTAAGAAGAATGGAATAGCAGCTTCGTGAAAGGCTATGCCTTAGTGCACCCCTTTTCTTGCTCGTTAGCACCCCTATTATTCAGATTATAGTCATAAAGGAACTAAAAGGAACTTGACAACCTTACTTATAGAAAGGGTATGCACTCCAGCATGTGAAGAAAGCTCGAAGAGCTTCTCTTATATTATAGAAAGGTTTATTAAAAAGGGATTCTTCAAATATCCCATGTTGTAAGGGCTTTAAAGAAAGCTTGTAGTTTAGGGGTGTGCAGGTTTGGAACCCTATACAAGGGGCTAGCGCACAATTGCTTTTCTGATAGAGGCTTGCTTCTTCAAGTTCAAGTTCCGCTTGCTGCTTTTCATTTTGATAAGAGTAGGTACTTGCAGCTAGCTCGCTGTCTACTAAATGAGCCATCACTGCCCGCCTAGCCCATATCTTTAATCTTATGTAAAGTGAAGCCAAATCAATGAAGTGAACAACCGAACCTCTTTGTTTGAAGCTTTGCGAGGAAAATTCTACTTGTTGAATTTTTGTTTCCCCTAATTCCAAAACACAATAATTGACTTACCACGATAGTCTAGGAAAAAGCTTCTCTTTGATAAGTGGTTATAGGTGAGTTCGGAAAGGATTTGATCATAGATGGAGACATAAACTAGTGCGGGGGTATAGATGGATGTAGCTAAGTGGATCAAGGCAGTGGATTATGAGTCCACCATGTGCGGGTTCAATCCCTGTCTTTTGCCAATCAATAAATGGACTGTTTGTTTTGGAGACACAAGACAATCCTAGAAAGCATTTTTCTGCAAGTCATATTGAGGCTTTCAAATGTATCTATTCAATTGGTATCCGATTGAAAGATAGAAAGCATAGATTCGCATCACCTACTTGTTGAAAGCAAAAATGGAATGGCCATTCCTGAATTCTATGACATTTTTAAGACGTCACTAATCAGCCAACCACTTTTTAGTTCATAATGAATGACCTCCGGATGAAGAAAATATATCCCCTCCCTTTTACTAAACCATGGGGAGCCCCGACTAGTTTACCAAACAAATTGAGTTGTTGTGACAATACCTTTCAACATC
>JAOTQJ010000015.1:10298-22716 GCA_025642045.1 Solanum sejunctum | reverse complement strand
CCCTTTTACTAAACCATGGGGAGCCCCGACTAGTTTACCAAACAAATTGAGTTGTTGTGACAATACCTTTCAACATCGAAAATTCTTTTCATCATGACACTGATCGGATCTATTATAGACATCCAAGAGATCTTCACTTTGCACGCTAAAATAGAAGACTAAGAGGCGCTGCAACCGAGCAAAGAGTTATGCTTTCATTTATTTGTTGCTATTGAAATCAAGTTTAAAGGTTAGGTATAATGCACATATGCTAAGTCAAGAAAAAGGACTTCCTTACCTTTCATTCATAGTCATCTTAATTACTAGTAGTTTTAAGCCTTAAAAAACCAATTTTTTTCAGTACTCGCTTCCTTCGTCTTAAGTAAAGTTCAGTTTACTTTTTTGATACAGAACTCTAAGTCGAGCTAATGGAGAGATAATTTTTTGTTCTAGATTCAAGAGAGAGGAGATGAACCACCGCCCAATGGTGCTTTTACAAAAGTATGGTCAATGGTGGCTAATACCTTCTCGACACTATCAAACTTAAAATCCACTTTCCATAACTCTTTTAAGGGTTGGCATAATATAGAAAGAGAGTGCCAAGAAAGAACATATACTTATCACTTTTGGAAAGATTGGATCCGTTAATCAACATAGGGTCCAAAAACTCAACATACCTTTTTTTTAGAGCATATAAGGGCAAAAGAGCTCTTGCATCGTTAGTCGCCTTTCAGCATTTCCTACTTGAGTTGTTGACTATCACCTGACCTCACACAGGAGGCCCTACCATGTGATTCTCCTCCAAAAAAGTCTACATATGATGTTTCAAAAACAAAAACATGTGATTTAGTAAATTGAAAAGTTCTTCCATTTAGTAATGGAAGCCCTCCATTGTTACTTTCATTGGGTATGGTAGAGACGCTTGAGAAGGTGGACAATCCTTCAGTGAAGACCTAATGAGAGGCTAAATTCAAACACTTACAAAATCTAGAAAAATCATACGAACACCTATGGAGAATAGAAAGGAACCTTGGCTTCAGATCTCATCACCTCACTTAATCCTATAGCGAAAACTTGAGTCAAGGCACTATAAGCGAGCAAAGAAGCACTTCTTGTAACCAAAACAAAAACACCATGTATACGCAAAGGAAAGGCTTGTTTTGGACCACACCGCTAGATTAAGACTATCACCTTCCTATTTGAGTAATGAATGAATTTCGAACTCTATTGACGTTCAACCAATGATCGGGCCTGGTGGTACTTGCGACTTTTCCGATTTCGGCTTGGATTTAAAATACTGGACATGAAAGGAAAACAAATTGTCCATCCTTTCAAGCCCTACTAAATAAAGGGGGATGTATTGTTAGCTGCTTTAACCCAACTTTTGCTCAACATAGATCCTCTCACATACTTCCTCAAGTATTAAAAGACTAAATTCCCAAGCAGTTACACGTTGTTGATTTCAGACTCCTCTGGTAGAGCTAACAACCATTCAATAAATTGTCTTGTGTTATTAAGTGGCAAGTACTACTGCATCAAATCCTTAGAGAGCCGCTGGACTCTAGACAAGCCATTATGAAGTACCATCAGCCCAGGTCAGGCGACCAGAAAGAACCAGAAATAAACCACCCACTAAGAAAAGGGTAAATAACACAAGCGATCAAGCTAGCAAGTCAGGAATAGAGGATGGATTTTTCGAAGTTGTGTGAACTTCTTATATATTATGTCACATGTGCTGGTGTGAAATAATTTTATGGTCTCAAACATTCTTCTATGAAATATCAATTCTATCAATCATTTCATTTGAGAATCAGGTCCCCCCTTAATAAGTAAGGCCCCATGATTCCCCAAACTAGCTCCTGGCCTTACCCGGCGGAACTGGCTGGGCATATTCAGCATGGGTGGAGAGGCATCTGCAGTGTTACTTCACCTTTGGTGATCACACATCGACCTGGGCAATCACTAGCTACAAGCGATGGAATTTTTATTGAAACTCTTCATAAAAAAACCCGCCTGAAGCCCCACTTGCCTTTTTCTATATAGCCGCATAATCATAACAAGTTTTCTCTAATGCCATACCAAACCAAGATTTTTCCTACAAGCAAAGAAAGAACCTGCAGCTCCCCTTTTTGACTACCCCACTCTATCCCCCCCAGAGCGAGTTATTTTCTACGGGATTTAGGGATTCCTATCTTTTGCTCATATTATATCCTATGGAATGGATTGATATGGGGATTTTCTAATTATTACCTATTCAGTTCTACTTGAACCATTCAACGAGCATTGTAAGGATCCAAAGGAAAATCTCCTGGCTCAGCACTAGTTAACTTGTGTTGTGTCACATACCCTGAAGACAACAACTGCAGTAGTCACCAGTCTGGTACCCTACCCTACAAAGTATCTTGATGACCGAACCACTCCTAAGACAAGTAGTGCCATAGGGGCTGACTTGGCACTGATCGGCTGAGATTCCTGCACAGTAGGAGTAGACTGAGTAAGTATTCATCTACGAGAGGTGCAATTATATGGCTTTCAAGGCTTCCCCCTTTTAAATATTGCCACGAAGCAGTAAGAAAGCAGAACCTCTCCTTTTTCTGTTGCTGAACATAAAACTACTTTAGATCCACTAGAGTATGTAGATCTACTAGACTACAAAGAAAGAAGTTGGTAGCAATAGAACTCAGTCTAAACTACTAGAGACAATCACCTACAATAATCAGTATACCTATGCAAATTTATAAAGAGATGTTTCACTCTACGTGTCCACTAAACAGTTCTGAAGTAGCAAGGCGAGTGAATGAAGGCGCTGCAAGAAGTAATGAATAGATTTTCGATGGCACTAGTGGAAATGTTCCCTTTGTCGCTATAGACTGAACTCGCTATGAACCTTTTCTATTATTAGTATTGGCTCATGAAGTAGCCCTATTTCTTTACAAAATAAGGATACATGCCCCCTTCCTAATAGTGAAGTGGCTTTCCGCTGCTCTCTCTTTGTTTTGATGAAAGCCTCAACACTCGCGTTCTACAGGGGACTTTTTTGACTATTTACCTTTGCCAGAAGCAAAGGGCGAAAACTTCAACAATAGTAAAGGTGATTGTGTTGTAATTTTGAGTTTCTTGTCTTGTGTTCTAATATAATAGTAACCACTGGAAGAAAGCGGGGAACATAGTCCCTAGTCTTGTTTTAGCAGATCCTGATTCTCTATGACATAGATGTCTTTGATTGGATAGGTATATATATATAGAAAGTGTATTGTGTGGGTGTTTGTAAATCACTAGGCAGTGTAGGTTGAGCCAAGTAATGCCCTAAAGTCCCCTGCATTTCTTTGTCGGACCAACCCAACCAGTAATTTTTTAAAATTCTTTCTTTATTGGAAGAGCAGGAAGCAGAACTAGAAAACAACTTTCTTTCTCTTTATAGATAACCAATTCATTTTCAAATATAGTTGGGAGAGTTTATCCAAGAAATGGGTCCCAAAAATAGAAAGATCGAAACATGAGAATAGATCTGATAATAACATGGACTACCTATTTCAATTGTTATGCTTTCTAAACTTACATACCTATATAAGGGTTTTGATCGATATTTGCGGAGATTATTATCCCTCTCGAAAATAAAGATTTGAAGTGGTTTATAATTTACTAAGTATTCATTATAACTTATGCATTCATGTACAAACAGTGCAGACAAAGTAACATGAATATCTCTTATAGTCAGTCTATTTCCATCAACCGGCCAGTGGGAGAGAGACGTTTAGGATATTTTTGGTGTCTCTTCCATTAATCATTTAGATCTATGTTTCATATCAAAAGATTATGGTTTTGAGGGTCATCCATTACGAAAAGAACTTCCTCTGAGTGGATATAAGGAAGTATGCCATGATAATCCAGAGAAACGTGTGGTTTCTGAAATCATTGAGATGACCCAAGAATTTTGCTATTTTGATTTTGATAGTCCTTGGAAACAACATAGCGATGGATAATTCAAAATCAAAATAGGTCCAGTCCAGGGGACAAATCAATAGGAAATACTATTTTCTTCGTAAGAATAAGAATGAACTTCTATGAAATAAAGGAGTTTCAGGGGAATTGTCTTGATCGTCCGATAACATTGAGAAAGAAATAGGAATAAAGTGTTATTGAATGATTTCTTGAAATTCTTCCCAGTATGGAATGAGTAAAAAATCAAGCTACAAGTCTCGATCTGTCATGCCCAATGTCCCATTAAGGCAGACTGACACCTATTGTCAATAATACTCGGGATAACCAACTCGTATCCCTGCGCTTTCTATACATATTATAAGGAATTTCTATATTCAACATGCCTTTTAGAAAGTAAACAGTAATAACAAGGCAAAAGGAAATGCATATGGCTAGGCCATTGGGGCCACGTTGTCAAAAGTATGAGACATGACCATATTTTAATTTATATAGTCTTCAAAGCCACTAGGTAAGGAAAAATATCTGATAAAGGTTGGGACAGGTCCCTCTTTAACTAACTATATAATACAAAAATATAAGCTCTAGACATACAAAGATCCATAGCAACCTTTATCTTGGTAACAACAGCTAGATATCCTATATTCCTACTAAGGAGATCTACTAGCACCTATACCTACAGTATGAAATGTGTGTCCCCCATAAGGGATGTCAATACGCGATACTGTACTGAATATGTAAGGCAGGGAATACTGTATATGAAGTAACAACTCAAATGAAACGATGCACTGGTGTAGGATAAGAGACCACCTTTAGTTATACTATGGGATCATGTACTTTACGTTCTTTTTATTACTTTACCATTACTATATAATATGTGCACAACATGTAAAACAAATGAATAGCTGATCAATGGTAAATCTATATCAGGATCGACCCTGGCTAGGCTTTTCCTTTCACCCCTTGGGCTACCCCCGTGATTGGATCGACCATGGCTAGGTGTTTCTTCCACCCCTCGGGTTGCCACCCATTAATAGGTAATATACTTTACTTTATCTTTCCATTACCTTCAAGATGATTCTTTTGGTGGTCATAATATTGGAATTGTAAGACTATAAATGCAGCATGTGACTTGTAAATAATCATACAGGACAATATGACAATGAAAAGAGTATGTTACACAAATAATGAAATGTGTATGAGATGAAACAACTCGTGAATGTTTTTTCAGCAAAAAGAACCCATGTAATAAGGTAGCCACATATGTATGTAGATTTGAAGGTGACTACGCTGAGAGCACATGAACATGTGAAAGAGTGGAGACATGGTTAATAGTTCTATTGGAGTTGGTAAGTTCTTTTGTGTGACAAGGAAGAATCTATATTTCATGCCAAGTAATATGAAATTGAGTAGCCTTACATACCTTGTTGTACGACCTCGCTATTACCTCTAGATAATTTTCCCTTACTCCAAATATTTATGTACAATATATTAGGTGATAAAACTATCATTAGCAGCCAATAGATACATCTTGGTAGCCTAATCTCATAAAATCAACACACGGGCAGCAAGCGTATAATCATAAACTCGAGCGTATTCTTTCAACCTTTCTGCCTCTAATTATTTTTATAATACACATTCTCATATACATATCATATGCAGCCTATTTGAGTGCCATAATAGTCTTACAACAGCCCATAAAGCACAACACATAACAATTCTACATAACATACAAATAGGCAGCATAATGTTACATCCCTTTGCTACATTTCGACGTCGACAATTCCAAACCTGTTCCAACTTTAAGAAAATAGTCCTCAACATATATACATATAAAAATAGTCCCAAAATAGTGAAAAAATACTTTTAAAATATATGGAGAATGTTAAACAACAATCTTCGATCATCAGCCCAAAAGTTCCAATTAAGAGCACAGGTACAATATCATACAAGAACTCACCTTTTAAGACTGTAAAAATGGTGCAGCAGTCTTTATACATCATTATAGAACTAAGATTCCAAAAAAGTACCCTCCTTTAATAATCAATCCAACTGAAAAGAGAAAAGCTTCCTAATACACAAGAAAAAATGTACAACCACCTTTGGAACACATGCTGTCCAACAATTTCAGCAAAGGTATAATCAGCTTAGCCTCTTGTTTTTCATGAGAAAACAATACTAAACACATAAGTACTCTTAATTAACTTTACCCTGAAGGTGTAGGGCTTCTCATATAACACTAAAAGTCTCCTTCTAGCTGCTTTGCAAGGTTAAGAAGGTGTAGAGAGAAAGCTTTGGAAAGCAAATTGTTTTTCTAAGTTAAATAATTTGAAGGAGCTTCTTGTAAGCCATCTTAAAGGATTTCTTTGGCTGAATTTCTTTTACCATTAAGACCTTATTTTATCAAGTGAGTAATGTACAACTTTGTCCCTTTAACTTAGGCCTTAAGGGGCTCCAAATTGATGGAATTTGCTGCCCATTTTTCCCCTTTCTCTTAGTTGATTTGAGCCTAAATTATCAAATCAATTGTGATGTCTTTGGGCTCTTCTTATATCCTTATTTGGTTAAAAATATAGTCTATTTCTGATATTAAAATATGGGCTAAAGTTACACCCTTAACGGGACTTTATTCATAATCGGACTTGGACCAATTTGACATCGGGCCTCATCTCTATCTAGCTAGCAAATTTAAGCTAAACAAGTAGGTGATTCACCTGCTAGCTTCCTAAGACCTGCAAGAACCTCAATTCTCTCACTCCATTTAAGGTCACGATCTCTTCAGTTTGACTTAAAATGTATATACACTCAATCCTCTTAAGCGTTAGACATATATATCACCCTCTAATATGAGATTCAAGAACTTTTATAAATAGGCATTAATTTGACAAGGCCATATCATGTTTCATGTGCATAATAAAAGTACACGTAAGGTGTAGGGTTATAACACCCCACACCTTACACTACTATCACAAGTCAAATGAAACATAACATAGTTTGGTCAAATTAGAGCTAATTTTCAAAAGTGCTTGAATCTCATATTAATGGGCTATATGTGTGTCTAACGCTTAAGAGGGTCACTTGTATACATGTTTTGTGTTGAATTGACAAGATTATGGCCTTAAGATGAATTAAGAGAATTGAGGTGCTTGTAGGACTTAGAAGCTAGCAGGTAAGTCATCTACTTGCTTAGATTAAATTCTTAACTAAATGGAGACGAGTCTCAACGTCGCAATTGTCCAAGTTTGATTATGAATATAGTATGTGTTAAGGGTGTAAATTTGGACCATGATTTAGTATCAAAAAATGGATATATTTTCATCCCAAAAAGTATAATAAAAATTGCCTAAAGACATCACAATACACTTAGCAAATTGGGACCAAAACTAAGTAAGTGAAAGTTGGAAAGTAGGCAGCCCAAGTCCACCAAGTTGGTGCTCCAAAAAGGCCCAAGTTTAAGGGACAAGATGGTGGGTAATCAACTTAATAATTTTTGGTGTAATATTTTCAAAATGTCAAAGGATTTTCGGAATAATATCTCTATATAAAGAGCTCCAAAGCAGCTGCACAATTCATTGTTCACTTGAACTCCAAAAAAATAGATTTGTCTTCAAAGTTCTCTCAACTTTTCTTCACCATGTAAAGCATCTAAACAACTCTCATAGGGTTATTATAGAGTGACTACACCATGAAGTAAGTGTTAAGTAAGTTTATACATGTGTTTACTATGATTTTCTTATGAAAAACTAGGAAGAGATGCTAGTTACACTAGTTGTAATTTGTTGGACAGATTCTATGCAGAAAGTTGCTACAAATTTTCCTTTTGTTTTGATGATTTATCTATGATTTTTAAGTTATATTATGAAGAGAACTTGGTGTTGTTAAGATGTTTTGAGTTATAAACATCACCCTAAGGTTGCTGCCCTGGTTTTGGTTTCATTTAACAAGCGCGTTTTATCGAGTTATCTTAAGCGTCATGTTGAATGAAACTTGCAGGCTGTTGTGTGTAAAGCTATTAACTCACGTTCTTCATGACTTATTAAGTGCTATTATAGGACTATTTGAGGCTTTCTTTATATATGTAAATGTTTCTATATCAGTTTGGTTAAAGTTGGAGTGGGTTTGGAGTTGTCAACGTCGAAATATAGCGAAGGAAGGTAACGTTATGCTATCCATTTTTAGATTGGGTGGAATTGTGATGTATTGTACTTTGTGGGCTATTTTAAGGCTGTTATGGACTTAAAATAGGCTGTAAGTGATATGTACATACTAATGTGTATTAGAAAATACGATTAGGGGTGGAAATATTAAAGGAATACACCCGGGTTTATGAACACCCGCTTGCTACCCATATATTGTTTTCTTATATGATTGGGATGCTAGGGTTTGTCTATTAGCTATTAATGCTAATTTTATCCCCAATTATGTTGTATATAAGTATTTAGAGTAAGGTAAGATTATCTCGAGATAGTAACGAGGTCATACAATGAGGTATGTAAGGTTACTTGATTTTGTATTACTTGGTATGAAACATAGATATCTCCTTAGTACATAAAGGCATTCACCAAATCCGACACAACTATTAACCCTATCTCCATTCTTGTACATATTTATATGATTCCATACATAGTCATCTCTAAAACTTATACATGCTTGGATACCAAGTTATATGCGTTCTTGTTGCTAAATAAAGTTCACAAGTTGTTCCAATTCATATGCATTTTATTATTAACGTAACATACTCTTTTCATTGTCATGTTGTCTTGTGTGATTATCTACATGTCACATGTTACCTATACAGTCCTATAGCTCAAATATTATGGCCACTAAAAGAATCATCTCAAAGGTAATTCAAAGGTACGGTATATAGTTTCTGATAGGTGGTAGCTAAAAGGGGTTGAGTATAACCTAGCCAGGGACGATCATATCAAAGGGGGGGATAGACCGAGGGGTCGAGTATAACTTAGCTAGGGATGAACCCTATACAGTTTCACCACTGATCAGTTGGTCATTTGTATTATAGCTGTACAGATTCTACTGTAAAGGTAAAGCAATATAAAGCACATAAAGTACATGATCCCATAGTATAACTAAAGGTGGTCTTTTATGCTACACTAGTATACAATTTCACTTGAGTTGTTATATCATATATAGTGTTTCCTGCCTTACATACTTAGTACATTATCTCGTACTGACATCCCTTATAGGGGACCTGCATTTCATGTTGCAGGTACAGGTGCTAGTAGATCTCCCCAGTAGGAGTACAAGATATTCTGCTGCTGTCACCAAGCTCTAGGTTTCTTCGGGGCTTTGTACATGTCCAGAGTTTACATATTTTTATTACATAATTTGTTGATGTGGGGCATGTAGCAACCCTGACCAGATGTTTTCATTATTTAGAGGCTTTGTAGACTATCTAAAGCATAGTGAAGTCATGTCTTGAACTTTAGACAGCATGGCCCAATGGCCTAGTCACATGCATTTCCTTTTGGCTTGTTATCACTATTTATCTACTTAAAGGCAAGTTTAAGGTATAAACCCCTTCTAAGATGTATAAGATGCTCATGGTTACAGGTTCATTCTCCCCAGCCTTATCAGCAACGGGTGCCAGTCCACCCTAATAGGACTTTGGGGCGTGACAAGGGTGTTACACAATCTATATGAAAGGCACTTGTTTTTTTCCTTTCTTTTGATTTCATTGATTATAGAAAAGACTTACTCTAAAGGGGCGCTAGCACTTGACTAATAATATGTTAGAGGGGCCTGAAAAAACATAAAAGGCTACTACTTTAGACTTGTTTTGCTTCTTCAAGCTCCGCTCTTTCTTTCAAAAATCAACAAACAGCGCTAACACGCAAGAAAGGGGATGCGCTTTGGCTTAGGCTTTAGTGCAGCTGTTACACCTTTGGTTCTTGCCTTATCTTAGTTAGTAAAGAAACATTTTATGCTAGGGTCTCACCTTTTTTGTCTGGGTAGAAGCTGGCAGGTAGGGCTTGCTTAACCGGATACACAAAATTGGGGTCTCTGTTGCATACAAATCTTTCTATCATGAAAGCATAGCTTATTCAAAAGGTTTCTTATTTAGAACCCCTTTTTTTCTTAGTTGTAAGTAAGTGCTGGAAGGAACGATGGGATGATTAATATTATAAAAATCAATAAAGACCAAAGAATAAGAAATGGCAAGATAAATTAGATATCTATGAAAAAATAACAACATAGAGGGTGACTGAAAAGGAGGCTCGACCTACAAGGACAGTGGTGGGCAAGGATTCTCTACAATGACACTTTTGTAGAGTAATAGAAAGGGATGTAGCGTAGTTTGGTAGCACCTTTGTTTTGGGTAAAAAATATCATGGGTTCAAATCCTGTCAACCCTACCTATTCTTCTCCTCTGGGCAATAACAAGGGATCCATTGAGGTTGTTTCAAATTGGACATAAAGATTTTTATTTTAAGAGACTATATGCATGAAGGATGTATTGGGGATAGAAAAAGAATCCTTTTTCTTTACAGTCGTATCCATTATGATAAGAAAGTGCTCTTAGTTCAGTTCGATAGAATGTGGGTCTCCAAAACCGAACATCATAGGTTTAAATCCTACAGAGCATGAACTTTTTCTTCTTAGATAGAATTAGAATGAAATAGATTCATTCAATAACTTTCACAACAATCAGAATCTGACCTTTTTTTCCTACGAGTTAAAGAAAGGAAGAGCAGAAAGCCACTTGACTGTAAGGAGAGGGACAATGTAGTGTATTTCTTGAATGAAACAAGTTCCTTGTGATGTGTTTAACATCAATGAACTTCCATCTGCACTTCAGATTAATCTTGATAAAAAACATCTCGCGGATCTATCCTTGCTTATGAAAGAACCTTGGGGAATACTATGTAGTTGGTCCCTTCTTGTGATCGATTTTAGCGCTAGCATGGTTAGCTTTAATGGTATCATTAGCATCAATAATGATATTTCCGTCTCTCACTAACGTCATATCTTCTCATTTAAGATAAAGCATCTTACAGTTGATGATGCAATGATATTTGCAATACTTAGGATCATCGACATTGTTGGCTTCATTAGGTCACTTTGACACTGGAAGGTCAATGACTTTCTTGGCCAGCAGCTCGTCCAGAATTACGGGGATGTCAGAATCATGGGTAGGATAGGCTTTCACTTCTAACTCCTTCAAAGTTGGCTGTCTTTTCTCTTTTCTCAGCCGCAAACTTGGAGCTTTTTCTTTCAACTTTTCCTTAGTGGGGGCCTTTACAGAAGTTGCTTCCATAACCAAGGATTCTTTAGTTTGGTATTTTGAAGGCTGAATGAATACTTTAGCTTCCTTCCTCGCATCAAAAATAGGTGAAGTGTTTCAGCGGCTTGTAATACTCAACTCCATGTCATGAACTCATGTTGCCAATTCTTCAAAAGTGTGTGGCTTGATTACTTGGAGGATATACACAAGACCCCAATGCATTCCTTGGGTGCACATCTCAATGAAAGAAGTTTCTGATAGGCGATCCTTGCAATCTAAACTTAATGCTCGCCAATGATTGATGAAGTCCATTACAAGTTCGTCTTTTCTTTGCTTGGTGTTCATCAACTCTATCAAACTCACTGTACGACTAGTGCTATAAAAATGGTTAAGGAATTCACCTTCAACTTGCTCCCAACTATTGATTGACTCAGGCTCTATATCTTTTTTTTGTTCAATAAGTTCATCTTGTTGCATAAAGCCCAATCAAAATTATTAAAAATTTGAACAATATAAACCGCTGAAGAACAAAAACCATAAATGCAAACCATAGTAACAAGTACAAGCATAAAAGTGCAAGATGATTCATATATGCTCGACCACAAAAAGGAGAAAATGGCCTGAATCTCCACTATTACTGATTAAGAACAATATATTTTTCCCCTTTCCTTGCCCTTCTTGATGACGTGCAACACCAACCTACGCTCTTTTTCTCATTAACCATGGAACATATACCATACCACAACCAAAGTTTAGGAAAAAGTGTTGTTAAAGATTTCAATCTGGAAATGGGAAAATAACATAGCCAAGGATGAACTGCCGATTATCCATTTGTGTGCACAAATAAGAATCTACTTGCAATGCAGCCTGCTTTGGCACTTCTACCATGGATAAGAAAAGCATGCTATCAGGTTCCAATATGCATGAAGTCTTCCGCTTCCTGCATGGTAGCACCCATGTGAAAAGGGAAGCTAGAGACTTTGAACTCTGGCTGCTGGAACATGTCATTGCCATTGTAGAAGTGCCAAAACAGGCTGCTGGAACCTATTAGAACTACATTTGGTGGAAGTCCTCTAACTATCACTCTCTGGGCACTGAACTATGTAACTAGATATGTTGCCACATGCCTCATGATTAAAGATATTTCTATCGTGCTTTGGAGATAAAGGCTTGGATAGCTGGATATTCTGTGTCTTCATTGCGTGATAATGTCAAGACTCCTGAAGTTATGGATTTATATTTTTGACAAGCTTATTT
>JAOTQJ010000014.1:0-37056 GCA_025642045.1 Solanum sejunctum | reverse complement strand
CGACACAATTATTAACCATGTCTCCACTTATGTACATGTTCATATGATTCCATATATAGTACCTTCAAACCTGTCTATATACTTTAACACCAAGTTACATGAGTTCCTGCTGCAAAATAAATTTCACAAGTTATTCCAAATCATATGCATTTTATTATTTACGTAACGTACTCTGTTCAAAGTCATGTTGTCCTGTGTGATTATCCACATGTTACATGTTACATATACAATATTACAGCTCCAATATTATGGCCACCAAAGGAATCATCTCAAAGGTAATTGAAAGATATAGTATACAGTTTTGATGGGTGGTAGCCCGACGGGGTTCGTTATGAACCTGGCATAGGGACGATCCCGATACAGTATTATGATGGGTGGTAGCCCGAGGGGGTTCATATAGAACCTAGCATAGGGACGATCTGGATACAGTTAGACTGATTAGTTGGTCATATGATTACAACTGTGTACAGATTATTTTGTAGTACAAATTTTACAGTAAAGCTAAAGTGATATAAAGGACATAAAGTACATGATTCCACAACATAACTAAGGGTGGTCCGTGATCTTCCACAGATGCATGAGTTCATTTGAGTTGTTACTTTATATATAGTATATCCTACCTTACATACTCAGTACATTATCCTGTACTGACGTCCCTTATGGGAGACCTGCATTTCATGCTGCAGGTACAGGTGATAGTAGATCCCCCAAGTAGGAGTACAGGACATTCAACTTCTGTCATCAAGCTCTAAGTTGCCTCGAGGCTTTGTACATGTCTAGAGATTACATGTTTTTATTGCACAGTTTGTTGAGGCGGGGCCTGTCCCGACCGTTGTTAGATGTTTTTCTTTATTTAGAGGCTTCGTAGACTATATAAAGCATAGTGAAGTCATATCTCGCACTTTAGGCAACATGGCCCCAACCGCCTACTCATATTCATTTCCTTTTGGCTTGTTATCACTATTTGTCTATTTAAAGACATGTCAAACATAGAAACCCCTTATAATATGTACAAAACGCATGTAGTTACAGGTTGGTTCTCTCGAGCCTTGCCGGCAACGAGTGCCAGTCTTCCCTACAGGACTTTGGGGCATGATAATTATTACTCGGGCAAAGCTACTGCTGTAGCCAACTAATTAAGTATGGTGTACATGAAGTTTGTAGCTTACTTTGATGATGGAAAGAAGTAGTTAGCAAAGAAATTCATCTGTTAGCTACGTTGGGAGTTAGGTTGGACAAAACCAACAATGGAGGCATGGTGGTTCTAGATAGTTCCAAATCTTCCTTGGTTGAAGAAATCAAATCTAAGAAATACCTTGATCCCTCATTGGTTGAATTGAACACTGATGTGTTGTCAAAATACAATACTTTTGGTGCTTTAAACTTTGAATTTTGTGTGTTCTTAATGTTGTGTTAGTTCGTTTTAATGTGTTTTTGTGTTATATTAATAGGATTCCAGGGTTGACATTAATTTTAGGAATAAATTATAAAAGCTGCTGATTTTGATGAAGTACGAGACCCTTTATGGGCCATAGTTCACTCTATGGGCCGTGAAATGGGTTTCATAGATAGTTCCAGTAAGGGACTTCTTTTATGATGTTGTTCTAAAAACATGCAGATGGTCATGGATTGGTTCACGAATCTTAAAGTATGGATCCTGCCCTAAGGATTAGAGATGAGGGACTTTTTGAAGAGTCATTAGAAGAAACACCCCATACGGGTCGTAAACCACTTTGCGGGTCATAGAGGGGTCTCATAGATTTGAAGTCTAGTTTTCTAGCAGCATTGTTCGTGACCCCTGCTACGGCCTGTGGAATACAATATGGCCCATAAACCTGTTCATGAGGCATGCCTACCTAGCTATCCTTTTATGTTTAGGCATTATTTTTTTAATATTATAAATAGGTTTTATAGGTTAATTTACATATAGTATATAGAGAGCTCGATAGTTAGAGGTCAAAAATATTGATATTGAGTAGAGATAACATTGTAGAGTTTTAAGAAACACTTGTACTTTGATTTGATCCTTAATCGTGTAATTCTCTTGGAAGTGAGATTTGCTTGTTCTTAATTTAGTTATGTAAGTGCTATATTATGTTATGCCAATTCATAAGTGTTGCACCTAACAAATCATGAGCAGCTAAATCTACAACTAAAGTTGTGGGAACCATGAAGAACTAACAAGGTAAAACTGGATAATTCATAATTCTTGGAAAGTGTACATGCATGTATTAATTAACTCTCTTTGCTTTGCATGTATTCTAGTGTTTGCCAATATTAGAACTCGCCTAGTGTCATTGACTGGACCAAGGTAGTGAAGGACAGGAAAAGAGATTACGTAACAGGATCCGATTGATGTGTTCTCATATAATCAACTGAATTAGACTAATGGGATGTTGTACTGGGACTAATAGGTAAGGGTTAGTAATGCACACTATGGAGATAGGCTAAGTTACATAGTGAAATTCGCCTCTCGCCTAGACCAAATGGTTTGGTGAATTTAACTTAGCATCTTACATGTTATACACTAGAAAATAATTAGGTTATCCAGTGATACTAAGTTAGAGAATGATGAGGAACACAATACCCTAGTTTCTCCCCATATTTATTTAAGTCCGGTTTGTTAGATTTACTTTTCTATTGATTATTATGAATTCGTCACGCTTTGGGGAAGTAAGTAGGTTAATCACTCGAGTTGCATTAATTGAATTTTCTTTAGTCTACATATTTAGTTGGATTCAACCCTAACTTTGGCTAGGTTCTATTTCTTGACAATGACTACTTTATCCTCAAAAGGGATGTGTAACTTAGGAGACATCAAGATTTTGATGCTGTTGCTGGGGAATATGGTTAAACTTGGTTAATTCATAGTGATTCGGGTATTAATCCTTGTTTACTACATTGGACATATTTTTTTGATTTTGTTTGTTTATGGGGTATAAGTGTAGTGTATGCCCAACATGCAGAGTCGAGGTAGAGCTTTGACTCAGTTTGACTAAGTGATCTTTAGAATGTTGAGAAGAATGGCACAACATAATAACAACAATATGGCCAATGCAACTTTGAACATGAATGACAATGACAATGATTACAATGAGAACCCACCTTTTCTTGAGGACATTGTTCCATAGCCACAAGATTTTAATGCCAATGCTTAGCACTAGTATCAATATAGACTGAATCCTATATCTATAGAGGTGACTAGAGCTATTGTGTTAATATCACTATCGGCATACACAAAGTTCATAGTCTTGAGTGGGTTGCTTTCGATGATGCAGAACTGTGGCCTATTTGTATGCTTACCATTGAAGGATCCTCATAGCCATCTGCATAAAATTATATTTTTTTGCAAGAATATGATGGGAACACATAATATGTCTATGGATACTGTGGGACTTTGTGTTTTCCCATTGTCTTTTATAGGCAATGCAGCACTATGGCTACCTGAGCTCCTGCAGAGTTCAATCACCAGTTGGGCTAAATTATAGAAGGCCTTTTTGGAGAGGTACTTCCTGAGGTCAAAGAAGCTCAATTTGAAAGACTAAATTAACAACTTTGCAAAAATTCTTGGTGACTCAATTAGTACTACATAGGAGCGGTCTACCAAGTGCTTGAGGAGTATCCCAGACCACAAAATTGTTGATGATGCCTTAATGGAGATCTTCTACCATGCCCTTGACGAGAATAGTCAGGCTTGTGCTGATATTATCATGGGGGAGATGTTCTTAGATCATCCATTCGCAAGGATCACAGAAAGAATAAAAAAAGTGGTGAAGACTAATTGTGCATAGGGACCAAAGAGACAGAGCATCTACCAAAAGTCCATGCACTATCAGTGTCGATTCGGAGCAAGCTAAGATAAATGAAGAAATTATGGAGGACCTTGGCCAAATCTACAAAGTCATGGAGGTGATGATAAAGTAAAACTAGGAGAGATTCAATACAATGGTTCATCAACCTCCACGTGCACCCATGTATGATGAGCATTACTATGTGGAGGACACATATTTTATTGGTGATCAGATGGGGGGGTTTCTGGATCAATGCCCAATAGTTTAATTAGGACTATTATTACCAAGGTCAAGGAAATCAAGTTAGGAACTTAAATAGATATTGAGCTTTTAGGGGCAATCGCAGAGGATACTATGACCAAAATATGTGACAAGAGTGAAATGCAGATTGGGGTCGCAGAGATAGTTATAGAAATGGTCCCTATGTTCCACCATATAATCATGATACACGTGCAAGTAGCTTGAGAATTGAGGAGATGTTTGATCATCTGTAGAAGAAAGCTGAGACACATGATGAGACTCTGAGGGGGATGAAAACTAAAATCTCCAATGTTAACTAGAAAATTGAGTTTCATTCTATTGCTATCAAACAACTTGAGCAGCCATTTGTCAAGCATCAACTCAGCTCAATCAATGTCAAAAGTGTACACTGCCTATAAACATAATTCAGAACCTTAAGAATGAAGGGCAATGCATGGCGATTACTACTTATGGTAGTAAGAGCATTATTGATCCTACCATACCAGTTGATGATGATGATGTCCCAGAGGAGATAGATGTCGCCAAGGATGCAGATACAGGAGATGATCGTTGCATGTATAGGGTAAGTGAAGCTGCTGATACACCATAAAAGTTGAAGCTATTCCTAGGCCTCCTCCTCCCTACCCTCAATTAATCAAAAAGAGGGAGGAGGGCGGCAAGTGCAAGCACTTTCTGTCTATGCTAAAACAACTCTCTATCAATATCTCTCTCATTGAGGCATTAGCGAAGATGCCAAGGTATGAAAAATACATGAAGGACTTTGTTACGAAGAAGCGCACTGTGAGTTAGGAGCTATCCCAAGAGCTTTAGCATTGCGATGCGATCGCTACGAGGTGCTTGGTCCAAAAGCAAGAAGATCCCAGTGCTTTCACCATATTCTGCACCATTAAAGATGTGAAGTTTGCAATGGCACTATGTGATCTAGGTGCTAGCATTAATCTGATACCCCTTGCAGTCATCAAAAAGCTAGGATTAGGATCTCCTACTCCGACGAGCATGTGGTTATTGATAGCTGATTGCACAGTGAAGAAGCCCATGGGGAAATTATATGATGTAATTGTCACAGTTGAGATATTCATATTCCTTGTATACTTTGTGATCCTAGATTGTGAAATTGACTTCGATATCCCAATTATCTTGGGAAGACCATTCTAGGCCACTCGGGGAGCACTAGTGGATATAGAAGTTGGTCAACTCAAGTTCAAATTAAACAATGAAGAGGTTATCTTCAATATCTGTCAGTCTATGAAGAGATCAAATGATTAGAAGAATGAAGTTTGGGTAATTGGTGAAATCTAAATAACCAATTTGTCCAAGTTGTGCTGTGATAGTAAATCAGGTGCTACTTAGAAGGCAACCCAAGGTTTTTGATGTAGTAGTTGTAGTACAACATTATTTTTAATTTTTGGACTCATAGGCAGTTAATTTTCTTGTACTTTTATTTTGATCTTGGACATTGGGTTAGTTACATATAGGGTAACAGTGTGGTCTATGAAGAATATGTAGGTACATGGTTAAAGCAACCAATCTTGGCTGAGAAGGGCATCAGAGAGTGCCTGTATGACTGGTTCTTCGGGTCATAAACCCTTTATGACTCGTACACCATTTTGTAGACATTTTTAGTGAGCAAAAATTTGTGTAATCTAGTCCTTGAAACAATTTTATGATCCATAGATAAAACTATGGGTCATGAATAGGGTCGTGGATCCCAGGTAAGTTTTATAAAAGTTTTCATAGTGTTGAGGTCTCTATGACCAACTCTATGAATCCTATTTCACTTTATGACTCATAGACTGGTTTGTGAAACCCAATAGTAAGAACTAGAGTTTGGACATTCTAGGAAACTATAGTTCACAGGCCGTAAAACACTCTACTGCCTGTAATGGGGGTTTTATAAAGTCCAGGACCATCAGATTTCAACTGACTTGGTCAAAGTATAAATAATGGAGTCAAATTATTTTGACCCTATTTCAGCCCAAAATTACAAATTGTACCTAGCCATACCCCACCCCAAACTTTTGACCATCGACGATGATTATCCCTCTATTTTTTGGCGAGAATTTGTTGGTGACCTAGCGTTTAGTGCCTTACCACCTCCTTCATCTTCTACAATCTAATCCCATAAATAGGTAAGTTCTTGGTTTACCAAATACATTTAATTTACGTATATTTGTAAGGTTAAATTAAAAAATTATATCGACAATGGTTGTTGTAGACACGAACCCTTGTGCCAAAATAGTAATTGTAATAATTGAATTATGGTTTCCCATGTTTGAATACGTGTATAGAACTAGAATATGGTATGGTTGCCTTTGTCCATGCTTTATTGATGTATCTTTGGTGCCCATGCAATTACTCACCATATAATTAAATTAATTGTATGTGTGATATTCGATGTGTGATGGTATGGGTGCATAATCTTGATGAAAAATCATTCACACAAGGTCAGCAAGGTTGAGGAAGCATGTCTAATTATTTTCAATGAGGTACATATGTTGACTAGCATATAGGGGTATTGGTTGTTGTGTGAAAATCATGTTAGTGTGCGAGTTTTTATCAATATTGTTACAATAAAATTGAAAAAGTCATATAGGGATCCATTGTGATGAACATAGAAACTCAGGTAACCATGTTTTTTGGGTTTACGAGTGCCACAGAGGTTATCATAAGCTGAGTCATAGTTTACTCAGTTAGTTCAACTAATTAGGCATGGGTTCACAAGGTAATTTTACTATTGGAGTCTTGTATACAGGCCTACATGGTATCCACTATTCAAGACAATCTTTTCACCATGGAAGCCCATATTGACGCCTCAAGGCGAGGGTACATCAGAGCCTAAGCACAGCCTGACAAGCAGGATTGGAACACGGTGATCTAATAGCTCCAGGATGATATGACAACAACACTAGCAACACTGCTGACACTACTAGAGACCACACTCTTGGTGCCGCTCTTGATAAGCATATCCAGTCTTGCAATAGGAAGAAATCGTGCATACATGATGATGAGGATGTCATATGCTAATGTGTAGGGTGTACAAAGCAGGAGGAGCTCGAGCTTGTCTTGAGGGAGTTGAGATAGGAGGAGAAGGGACGACAAGCTTGAGAGCTTACAAGGATGAGAGGTGTTGGCCCCTCTGAACAGAGTGCTACCATTAAGGAGGACACTACGCAGGAGGAAGGTGGTCAGACTTGCCCATACACTTAGTATAGTTTTTGACCCCTTATACTTTATTTTGCTTTGATTATATGCATTGGGGACAATGCACCATTTTCTGATGGGGTGTGGGTAGTTATGGGCATCAGTGAATTCTAAATAGCTTGGTTCTATAACAACTCCAATTTTTCCTGGGTTTTATTCCCTATGTTCTTTTTCCCTATGAATATTTCCTTTCTATTGTACCAACACATATAGAATGTTTTAGGTAGTATTTGTGTCATATAGCACTGATACATGTGGCATATAGAATGTTATGTGTTTTGTTTAAAAAATGATATCCACAAAAATTTTGATTAGTTAGTTTAGATAGCAACCATGCATATTTGTGTATGTTGACAATGTTTGTTCTGATAAGTGAGGATAAATTGAGATAAAAAGCATAATCTGAGAGTCTTTTATTGTTGTATAGTTAGTGCCATGTGAGTGTGAGCTCAAATTACTAATTCATGTGTTGTGTGTTAATTCAAAACTTGCTCTATTACTCTAAGTTTGGCTGTAGATTAATTGGATTAGGAAAATATCTTAGTTTATTGTTCTTAAAAGTCCACTTAGCTTAAATGACCAACCAAAATTGTTGTCTATCCCTTATTCCTAATGTTCGAGCCTAACATGTACCTATACTTTGCAAAGTCCTGATTAACCTTGACTTGTTAGTTGTAAATCCTGAAATTAGCCCTAGTCCTTCCTTGAACATTGTTCACCTTCACTAAGGCAAAAGGGCTATGTTAAGGGCGGCTAGCAAAGGTGGCCTTGATTATAAGGATGGATACTGTGCACCTCAACTCAAGCCAAAAGCCTAAGTTGAGCGTGGCTGGTGCCTAAGTTGAGGGTTGCTGGTGTAAGGGTGAAACACAAAAATAAGGGGGGAGTTAGTGATATGAAAAGGAGAAAAGCATGTACTGGGTGCAAGAAAAATAAGTGATGCATTAGTTGTGAGTTAAAAAGAAAAATAAAGTGTAGAAGCAAGGCAAAAAGTAGAAAAATTAACAAAAAGCACCCAAAAAAATCTTGAAATAGGAGAAAGGGTGTATAAGATGGAAAATAATAGAGTTAGTAGGGAAAAAGTGAAGGAAAATATAGTGTCAAGGAGGTACTTTAGTCACTATGTTCATAAAATACTATACCAAATCCCCCGGGCCTAGATTACAAGTCTAGAAAGTCCTAATGTGATCCTAGTCTAAGTAGTCAAAGGCCTTAGTCATAAGTATAGGTCCAAGCCTATGGTATTGGGCCTGATGCATGAATATCCTTTGTGAGAGTGCGTGATTCTGCATAGTCCCAAAGTTTACATCAAACATCATTGAGAGTGAGATATGGGACTTCTTTCTATGAGGGTCCTTGCATTGCATTGTTAGCATTAGACTTATTATGTTATTTTGGATTGTTAATAATACCTCACTTGTCATAGTTGTGTTATCATATGCACTAGTCTATATTGGTTTGCTAAATTGCTATCTGATTCTATTTGAAAAGGTGGTGTAGGTATCTAAGCTTAAGATTGATATAATGTATGCCATTGGGTTGAGGTCTATGTGTTTTGGATCATTCTTTTATTTTATGATCAGGATTTCATGTGCTTACTTGTATTATTTTTGGTTTTCGTATCATGGATCTTGGTTAGCACTTTATGGTATTTCCACTATAAACAGAATCCAGACATTTCTTGTGTACCTATTATGGAAAGCGTTTGGACTCTGTCTCTTTTTCTTTCCTTCTCTTTTTTCTTTTATGAATTGTTGTTAGAAAGGGTAGACTGCCCAGGAAAGGATTCGAGTGGGGGAGCATCTACCTCCTCTCCTAAGCCTGATGAATGGGAAATGGCGCCAGATCTATCGGATAATCAAGTTGCACCGGATTGTCTACGCTCCCATATTAAAGAAGAGTTAAGATACCTCTTTAATATCGGGCGAAAGACGACCCTTTCCGATACTATGTTTGACAACTTTCTTTCCCTCAAAGCTCTCCTAAAAAGAATAAATGAACTTCTTCATTACAATAGAGGAAAAAAAACCTAAAATTCTCCTCAAAAAAGGAGAAAGGAGTTACTTTATTACTTATATAAATTGAGTCCATCGCTAGAGGAAAAGCAATAATTTTAAGTTGAAAGAGTTGATGTATTGTCAAAATACAACACTTTTGATCCTTAAAACATGGAATTTTATGTCATTCAATGTGATGTTTGTTGGTTTTATGTGTTTTGTGTTAAATTTTTAGGATTCCAGGGTTGGCCTTGATTTTTAGGAAGAAAGTATGAAGTTGCTGATTTTGATGTAGTATAAGACCCTTTATGGGCCACAGTTCACTCTACGAGTCATGAAGTGGGTTTCATGGATAATTCCAATGAGGTGCTAATTTTTTGAAGTTATTCTATGAATATGCAGACAGGTCATGGATTGGTTTACAAGTCATAGAACATGGTTAGTGCCTTAAAGATCAGAGATGAGGGACTTCTTGAAGATCAACATCAAACGAAACACCCTATCTGGCTGTAGACCACTTTACGGGTCATAGAGGGATGTCATAGACTTGAAGTCCAATTTTCTAGCAGCACTGTATGAGACAGGGACTATGTGCCATGGAATATAATGTGGCTGGTAAAACCTTTTGTGAGGTATGCTGACCCAGCTATCATATTGTGTTAATGGCACGAATTTTAATATTATAAATAGGTTTTAGGTTATCTTACAAATATTACATTGAGAACTCGATAGTTAGAGAGGAAAAATAGTAATATTGAGTAGAGATAACATTAGAGAGTTTTGAGAAACACTTGTACTTTGATTTGATCTTTAATCTTGTGATTCGCTTTGAAGTTGGATTTGCTTGTTCTTAATTCAATTGTGTAACTGTTCTATAATGTTCTTCCAATTCTTAAGTCTTCCATCTACATAAATCATGATTAGCTAAATCCATAACTAGGGTTGTGGGAATTATGAAGAACTAACAAAGTAAAATCGGATAATTCATAATTCTTTAAAATTGTGTGCAGGTCTTAATCAACTCTCTTTGCTTTGCATGATTTCTATTAGTGGCTAACATTAAAAAAACCACCTAGTATTACTAACTGGACAAAGTTATGTTCTATTTCTTGATAACGATCGTTTTATCCTCAAAAAGAGGTGTAACTTACGTGACATCAAACACATTGGTAAAAAGTGGCAATGTAGAAGTTTTCTCCCAAGGGGGATTTGGTGTCCTTTGGCATCAACATAGGTTTTGTGTGCTAAATGTTGATGTAATAAGGGACTTGATGTTGAAAGTCACTCATAATTCATCTTGCTTCATTTGCCCTAGTTCTCAAAAAATATATAGAGATTTGAGGTAAGTGTATTGGTAGGGTGGTATAAAGAGAGACATTTCAACTTTCGTGATCGAATCCCACAATTGCGAAAAATTCATAGCCGAACACCAATGGCGAGAATGTCATCTTGGAAGTAGACTCTGAGCCAGTATGCAGCTGGATTAATCACAAGTCCAATCCTTCTAGGATCATCACTCAATCCGTGAACAAACTTTAACATAGGACCAAATTTTTGAAAGAATTAAATGTATACATAGTATTAGGGAAGCTAATTTCACTAAAAATTGTTTAGCCAAGCACAACTGCATGGTTAGTAGCTCACTTACTACTTCAGTATACAACAAATTCTCAAGGAAGCAAAGGCTTCTACTACTTGGACAAGATTGGAATGGCAAGTTTCTGAAGAAGAAAATGAAAAGCATTAATGAGCCTCTCGAATGGAGTTTTTCGATTATGACTGGGTGCCTATGATATTCCTCCTACACGTTGTCTTAAATCAAGTAGGTCTACCTCTTAGCTTTCCTTTCTTTTTTTAAATCTTATTATAAGGGGAGAGTCTCCCTTCATTATTAATTTCCTAGTAACTATTGTACTGAAAGTACTCTCTTAAGTGCTTCGACTCTAGGTTGCTTTCCTTTCCTATATTGGGGATGAGTTGATAGGCCTTAGCAAGCTAGTAGACTTATGAACTACCATACGACTAGAGGTAAGGTTTATGTCCCTCTCCCATGTACTTTATTTAATTTATGATAAGACTTGGGGGTGTATGGCTCAACCCTTGACCTCCATGAGGGATAAAAGCCTTGGGTTAGGTCTGTTTAAGAAAAAATCAAAGGTTGGCTACCCTAGCCCAAGACATAGAGATTCCTACTTGAAGATCATTATGGATTTGGTGATCGGTTTGCCTAAGACTAAGAAGTATTTTGTTCATATTTGGGTTATTATAGATTGAATGACAAAGTCAGCTCATTTTGTAATGGTTAAGGCAACATGTTGTGCAAAAGATTATGCCAAATGGTACATCCATGAGTTGGTTAGATTGAATGAGGTTTTATTATCCATCATTTTGGATCATGGTTGAAACACCCCATAATGTGCCTAAAAATATGCCTTGGAAATACCCATAATCGTAATTTCTAAATATATCAAAATTCGTGCGTGATATCGAAAATTCGACTTCATATTCATGATCAAAGGAAAAATTAAGTGGGATATAGGTATTAGCCCGATTTTACAGCAACCATAGATAGGTTTCATTTTTTGAAAAAATTCTTATCCAGTGTCGATCCATAACCATGGTGCAATGCTCCAGGGGCACGAAGATATGTGTTTTGTTGCCAGTTATCTATTTTGGCCTAATACTTTGGGGTCTCGAGACAATGCCCTCCTACGAGTAAAACCACTTTTACTTAGTCATTTTCAACTCTATATCACTCAATACACTCTCAAAACCATCTCTAACACATAGCCAAATATTTCATCCAAATTCAAGTGTCAAAAACTCATTATCGAATTTGAAGAATTTCATTCAAGTTTCAAGTTCTCACATAAATCTTCATTAAGGAAATCCCCAAAGTTGAGGTATGTGGGTTTCACCCATTAGGTTCTTTCACCCATGGTGCCCAATCTTCCTTTTATGTAAATTGCATGTTTCCAAGTTAGATTAACTATAGGTATCTCTTACTATGAAATTTGTTTATAGACTATGTCAGGGTTTCATAAAATATTGACTATCTAAGCATGTTTTGAGCTATGAATCTATGATCTATGAGATTTTATGAGGTGTTTCAATATATCTTGCATGAGGGTGTTACCAAGTGTTAGTGGGTTGGTTTACATTGTCTTTTCCCAAATGATTTTACTCTTGAATTACATGATTTTGAACTAGCATTACACACCCGCCAAGTGTTTGATAAAATATTTTATTAAGGGTTCTTAAGGTGTTGAACATCTATTGCATGGTCTATGAGTTAAATGGCTCTATGATGATGAAAGGATTGTATGCATGTAGTGAATTCTTGAAAAGTATCTATGGTGCTGCAAGTTGACCAAAAGTTGTTGAGGGGGTGATATGCTTCAACCATTTTGATGGGGGTGCTATGCCCATCTACCATGTTGAGGGGTATATACCTTGACTACTTTGATAGGTAGTGCTACACCTATTTACCATATTAAGGGGTATTTAACATGACTACTTTAAGGGGAGATGCTATGCCCATCTACCATGTTGAGAGATATATACCTTGACCACTATGATAGGGGGTGACATGCCTATCTATCAATTGAGGGTGGATACATCAATCACCTTCCAAGGGGGTGACATGCCTTGGATTTCAAGTAATAGCTTGCTTGGTCTATGATAATGGTCTCTTCCTACTCATGTATCTATGTTCTCAAGTTATATGTTTTGCAAGCATGTTTTACTTCAAGCATTGATCATACATGCCATGTTGTTGATATACTATCCCTTGCTTATGATTATACATTTCAACTATGTTGCCTATTGCTTGTTACATTTCATTCTACATACTTAATAAATTCAAACGTACTAACACATACTCCATACCTACATGATAGTACCATGTAAGAACCGAAGCTCCTCACGATCATCCTCCACGTGGCTAGTTTTGGCATCTTGAAGATAAGATTTGGTGAGTCCTCAAGTTTGGGGACATTAGTTATGCTACTCTTGCTTTGTTTACTCTTTACGTTGACCTTTTGATACTATGAGAGTTAGCCTAAAAAGTGTCTTGGCCCTCGCTCAATTCTATATTTAGGGGTATTGTTGGAGAAAATGATGTAATTATGTTTTGAGCTTTGACTTATCTAAGTTTTGTACTATCAAAGGTTTTCGTTAGTCCCATTTTGCCTCTTTATTATCTCTTGTTGTTGTTGAGTTTGCTTCCGCGACCAAGGTTGCATAAATGACATGTTAAGAGGCTTATTTGGGATCCCCTCGGGTTCTTATTTTCTGTGTCACGTCTAGGCTCTAGGCTTGGGTCATGATAGTGGTGCCCAATTTACTGCTCACTTGTGCAGATCTTTCCAAAGATGCCTTGATGCTAAAGTCAAACTTAGCATAACGTTGCACACACAAATGAATTGTTAGGACAAAAGAACCATTCAAACCCTTAAAGATATGTATAGAGTTTGTGTTTTGGAATACAAGGGTAGTTGGGATGAGCATCTCCCACACAGTGAGGTTTTATACAACAATAGTTACCACTCTAATATTGGGATAGCACCATTTGAGGCATTACATAGAAGGATTTATAAATCCCTAGTTGGCTAGATTGAAGTGGGAGAGATAGCTTTGATGGGTCTAGATTTTGTTTTAGAAGCATTAGAGAAGGGGTGGTCGATAAGGGAGAGACAAAAAATGGCTCAAAGACAGCAAAAGTCTTACTTTGACATTAGGAGAAGAGATCTTGAGTTCAAGGTGGTTGATTAGGAATATTTGAAAGTCTCGCCCACAAAGGTTGTAGTTTAGTTTGTTATGGAGGGAAAGGTAAGATCTAGATATGTTGGCCCTTATAGAATTTTAAGGCGCATTGGTAGATTGCGTATAAGTTAGAGTTTCCTATGGGATAAATACGATTTATCCAGTCTTTCATGCATCTATTTTGAGGAAGTGTGTAGGTGACCAAGCTCTATTGTGCCTCTGCAGCTTGTGAATATGGAAGAGCACTTGACGTATGAATAGGTTCTAGTAATGATATTGATAGGCAAGTAAAGATATAGAGGAACAAAAAAGAAGCATCCATTAGCCTTTTAGAGAATCCAACAAGTCGAAAATGCTACTTGGGAAGCAGAAGTGGACATGAAGAATTTTTCACTCTATTCAAGATAAAGGTAATAAGTTAATCATGTCTATGATGTCAAGTCATGCATTTCATCCCGTTATGTCCTGTTGCATGCATAAATACTCATGGAAGCATGCTTTGATGGTATTTGATGCATAAGTTTTAAATTTCATGAAATTTCTTTGGTGAGTTGCCCATGAAAAGTTCGGCGATGCTATTACCATGTTAGCTCATGCCATGGCCAACAAATCAACCAACAAGCCCAAACCCCTCATGCTTCTACTCCAGCCTCAAAGGTGAGAGACTCTACTAGAATAAACCTACTGGAATTCTATAGGTCTAAAATGGATGAGGATCCTTAAGAATTTACTGATTAAGTTTGTAAGGTATTGTCTATTATTGGTGTTAGTTCAGAGGAGAAAGCAGAGTTGGCATCCTACCAACTCAAAGGGGGTGGCCCAAATTTGGTTCACCCAATGGAAGATGGAGAAAGGGAATAACAATGTCATCTTTTGGGAAGAGTTCAAGGAGGCATTTGTTAACCGATTCTTTCCAATAGAGCTAAGGGAGGCCAAAGTGATGGAATTTATGAATCTAAAACAAGTGTCCATGAGTGTGAGGGATTATGCCCTCAAGTTCAACCAACTATCCAAGTATGTTATACAATTGGTGTCCGAGTTGAGGTCTACGATGAATAAATTTGTGATGGGTGTGTACAACTTGGTTAATAAGAAGTGTTGTGCCGCCATGTCGATAAGTGATATGGATTTATCTCGCCTCATGACATATGTTGAACAATTGGATGGAAAAATCTTAGAAAAGAAAGAAGTGGTAAGGCCAAGAGGGCTTATTTTGAAGGTAGATTCCGAAGTCCTAAGGGTGGTTGGTTTCATCAAGGCCAAGGGTCTTCAAATGCTCCAAATAGAAGATTGGTTAATGAGAACCCAAGGATCCAAGGTGGTGGTGGTGTGGTGTCTAATCCTATGTGCCTAACATATAGTAGAGGTCATAATGGCTTATGTTTGATAGACACTAATGCTTGCTATGGTTTTGATGAAATGGATCATAAGGTGATGGATTGTTCTCGTAATCAAAACAAGGGTAGAGATGGTAATCCACAAGGCCAAGGTACAAATATAGTTCCTAAAGTGAGAGGAGGCCAAAAAGGAGGTGCCCCAAGGCAAAACCAATTCGAAGCTCTTCAAAGGAGACAGGAGGTGAATATGGTGCTCGATGTCATCACCGGTATGTTTAAGGTTTTCAATTTTGATGTGTATGGTTTGATAGACTTGGGTGTCACTCTTTCTTTTATTACTCCTTTTATTGCCAAAAAGGTCCATGTTAGTCTCGAATTATTGTGTGAGCCTTATGAGGTGTCTACTCCAGTTGGTGAATCCGTTGTTGCTAGAAGGGTCTATAGGAATAATCCCATTTTCATTTTACATAAAATATTAACGATTTTGTTGAGTTGGATATGGTGGATTTTGATATCATTCTTGGGATGGATTGGTTGCACGCATATTATACCTCTATTGATTGTAGAAGCCAAAGGGTCAAATTCCAATTCCGTAATGAACCCATCCTTGAGTGATAGAGTCGTGATGTGGTGGTTAAGGGTATATTCATTTCTTGCCTTAAAGCCCAAATATTGATTTCTAAGGGATGTCTCTATCATCTTTTGGGGGTTAAGGATGTTGAGTCTAAAGTCCTTCCTATAAAGTCAGTTTTGGTGGTTAATGAATTCGTTGATGTCTTTCAACTTTGAGCTTCCTGTTTCTTCCAAAGGAGAAATAGATTTTGGCATAGACCTCCTTCCTGATACTCAAATAATTTCTATTCCCCCTTACCGTATGGCCCTGATGGAGTTGAAAGAACAATTGAGGGATTTGTTGGACAATAATTTTATAAGACCTACTCCATAACCTTGGGGTGCACCGGTGCTGTTTTTGAAGAAGAAGGATGGTACTCTTAGAATATGCATTGACTACCGGTAATTTAATAGGATCACTAGAAAGAATAAGTATCCTTTACCAAGGATTGATAATGTTTTAGACCAACGTCGAGGGGCTAGTCACTTCTCTAAGATTGATCTTCGGTCTGTGTATCACCAAGTGAAAGTGACGGATTGTGACATTCCCAAAATGGACTCCGGACAAGGTATGGGCACTATGATTTTGTGGTTACGTCCATCGAGTTGACTAATGCACCAGCTATATCCATGGATCTTATATATAGGGTCTTTAAACACTACTTTGACTTGTTTGTGGTGGTTTTTATTGATGATATCTTAATCTATTCCTATAGTGAGAAGGAGCATGTGGATCACTTAAGGATGGTGTTACAAATCTTGAGGGAGGAGAGGTTGTATGCAAAGTATGAAAAATCTGAGTTTTCGTTGAAAGAGGTTGCTTTTCTAGGTCATGTGGTGGCAGGTGATGGCATTAAAGTGGATCCTAAGAAGACAGAGGTGATTAGAAATAAACTTACACACTTGACTCCATCAGACATTAAAAGTTTCTTGGATTTAGCGGGTTATCACCAGAGGATTGTGAATGGGTTCTCCTCTATTGCTTCTCTAATGATTAAGTTGACCCAAAAGAAGGCAAAATTTGTGTGGACCGATGAATGTGAGAAGAGTTTCCAAACTTTGAAAGGTAAGCTTGTCTCTGTTCATATCTTGTCTTTACCGGAAGGGTTTGTTATGTATTATGATGCCTCGAGGATCAGTTTGAGTTATCTTAAGGTGATAGTTTATGCCTCTAGATATCTTAAGGTGCATGAAAAGAATTATCCTACCCATGATCTTTAATTTGCCACCATGGTATTTTCTTTAAATATTTGGTGTCATTATTTGTATAGAGTTTATGTTGATATGTTTACTGATCATAAGAGTCTCAAATATGTGTTCACTGAAAAAGATCTTAACTTGAGACAAAGAAGGTGGTTAATGAAATGACCCCAAAAAGTGCTCGAAAATATTCTTCGGAATGCCTAGAATTTTAAATTCCATATATCTCAAAATAAGTGCGCGATATAAAAAATCCTACTTCATGTTCTTGTTCAGGGAGTCAAAATTAGGGGAAAAGGGTCTAACCCCAGTTTAAGAGCAAACAATTAGAAATTTCATTTTTCATAATTTTTCTTATCCAGAATCGATCTGCAACAATGCTATGATGCGCAACTATTGTGGATCCACATTGCGGACCATACATGGATCTGTGTATTTGGTTGCCAGAGATTTTTATCTCGGTCTAATGCTTTTGGGTATTGGCCCTAAGTGTTCCCAAATGTGTTTTTACCTATACTTAGCCATATTTCACCCTCATATCATCCTAAACATTCCCCAATATCTTCTTAAGCACTTAGCCATATTTTTCACTCCCAAATTCAAGTCTCAAAACCCTCATCCGGAATTAAGGATTACATTCAAGTTTCAAGCCTCCATTTCCAATATTCATCAAGTGGTTCCTCAAAGCTAAGGTATGTAGGTTTTAGCCATTGGGTTCTTTCTCCCATGGTGCCCTAATCTCCCTTTTACTTAGTTTGCATAATTTAAAGTTGATTTTACTAATGAGTTTACTAGTATGAACATGTCTATGAACTATGTTGAAGTTATGTAAGGTTGTGATTATTTTACTATGTTTTGAGCTATAAATCCTGGATATAATGTAAGATTTGATGAAGGGTTTCAATGTGTACTGCTTGGGTGTTGCAAAGTGTTGATTGATGGTTTTACAATGGATTTTCTTGCATGATTTCATCTCTATATTTCATGGTTTTATACTAGCATTACACACCCTCTAAGTGTTTGATAAAATGTCCGGATGTAGTTTCTTGAGGAATTGAAGGTCTAAAGCATGACATATGATATTGATGATGTTATGATGATGAAATGAGGTTATGTATATGATGAATTTTATGTAAAGTGTGGTATTAGAGCTTGCCCAATATGAGGGGACCAAGAGCCCAGGTAACCTATATTAGTGTCTGACTCACTAACCTAGTGAAGGGTTTGTACTTTACTACCAGGGTGATGGGGTGGCATCATCATAAACCAAGATGGGGGTTTGTACTTATCAACCTAGTGAGGGGTTCGTACCTCACCACCTAAGTGATAGGGTGGTAGCATCACCAAACTACCAAGGGGTTTGTACTTTGGAAAGCTAGCTTGGTCTCTTCTACACATATGATATCCTATATGAGCATGAGTTACCTAAGCATGTTTTACTTATACATTGATCATACCTATTCACCATGACACATCTAGACCCTAGCTTGGTCTGTGAAAAAATTGGTATTAAAGCGCTAGGTTGATAGATCCTCGGAGTCTAACACACTGCGTTGATTAGAGTCCTAGCCATGGTTGTGAAGCATGCCATGACTATGAATAGGAGGCTATGAGGAATTTTAGCAAATATTTCCCTTATTCATGTTCTAAGTCATGCAATAGATTCGTGATAAATTTTTCCCCTAGTGATTATTCTTTGTTATGCTGGATGATGCCAAACACTCTAGGAAGAAGGGTCCAAACTCACGAGGAGCAACCTCCAAATGGTGAGCTCTAGGATGCTCTCACTATGCTTTTCCAAGTTTTGGTTAATCAAGTCAATCAAGGTAATATGGTACTTTGGGAAGAGAACAAATTTACTTTCCTTAATTTGTTTTTCCCTCTTGAGCTTAGGGAAGCTAAGTTTATAGAGTTCATGCATTTAAAACAAGGTGCTATGTGTGTGAGTTAGTATGCCCTCAAATTTTATTGAACTTTCAATGTATGCTCCTCATTTGGTGGTTGATCCTAGATCTGGGATGAATAAGTTTGTGATGGAGGTCTCTGATTTGGTGAGTAAGGAATGCCAATTTGCTTTGCTAATTAGTGACATAGACTTATCTCGGTTGATGACATATGTCGACCAAATAGAGGAGGAAAAGTTGAGGAAGAGGAGGGTGCATGAGGCCAAGATGGCCCGTCTTGGGGGTAAGTTCCAAAGGGTTGACTGGTTCCATCAAGGCCAAGGGTCTCATCATGCTGCTAATATAGGGTTTGCCAATGACTTCCTTAGGCCTCAAGGTGTTGGTATTATGGCTCCCATTGATGTGTGTCCTACTTGTGGGAAGAGTCATAGGGGCTCGTGTTTCAAGGGTTCAAATACATGCTTTGATTGTGGGGAGCTTAGTCACAAAAGGGTGCATTTTCTAAGAAATCGTGTCAAGACTGGGGTACATATACAATTCCATTGGGTAGAGTGGTCCTCAAGGTGGTGTGCCAAGGCACCATCAATTTTATGCTTTACATAAGATGCTAGGGATTCGTGAGGTTCCCAATGTTGTTATCAGAGTGTTGAAAATCTTTGACTTTAATGTGTATGCTTTGATTGATCCAGGTGTCACTCTTTCCTTTGTTACCCTTTTGATGCTAAAAAGTTCGATGTTGACCGCGAGTTGTTGCATGAGTCGTATGAAGTCTCTACTCCTATTGATGCCTCTATTATTGCTAGAAAAGTTTATAGAAGTTGTCCTATTTGCATTTTGCATAAGTTTTTGCCTTGTGATCTTGTTAAATTAGACATGGTAGATTTTGATGTCATTCTTGGAATGTATAGGTTGCATGCCTACTGTGCTTCTATTGATTATAGAACGTATAGGTCAAGTTTCAATTACCCAATGAACCTATCCTTGAGTGTGAAAGTCAAGATATGGTGGTCAAGGGTAGATTCATTTCGTGCATTAAAACTAGTAAGTTTATCTCTAAGGGGTGTCTTTACCATCTAGTGAGGATCAAAGATGCGGATACCCAAGTCCCTTCCATAGAGTTGTTTTTTGTTTAAATGAGTTTCTTGATGTCTTCCCAAATGACCATCTCAGTGTTCCTCCCAAAAGGGAGGTAGATTTTGGTATAGACCTCCTCCCCGATACTCAATCTATCTCCATTCCCCCTTACCATATGGCCTCGGCAGAGTTGAAGGAGCTAAAGGAACAATTGAATGATTTGTTGCAGAAGGGATTTATTACACCTAGCTAATCAACTTGGGGTTATACAGTGTTGTTTGTGAAAAAAAAGGATGGGTCACTTAGAATGTGTATTGACTACTGGCAACTCAATAGGGTCACTACAAAGAATAGATATCCTCTTCCAAGAATTGATGATTTATTTGACCAATCTCATGGGGATAGCTATTTATCTAAGGTTGATCTTTGGTCCGGATATCAACAAGTGAGGGTAAGGGAATGTGATATTCCTAAGATGGCTTTTCGGACTAGATATGGGCATTATGAGTTTGTTGTGATGTAATTTATGCTGACCAATGCATCGGCCATCTTCATGGACCTATGAATAGGGTCTTCAAACCCTACCTTAATTTCTTTGTTATGGTCTTCAATGATGATATTTTTACCTATTCACATAGTAAGGAGGAGCATATGAGGTATTTGAGGGTTGTGTTGCAATGATTGAGGGAGGAGAAATTATATGCCAAATATGACAAGTGTGAATTTTTGTTAAAGGAGGTTGCATTCTTAGGTCATGTGGTGTTGGGGGATAGTATAAAAGTGGATCCTAAGAATAATGATGTGATTAGGAACTGGCTTAGACCAATTACCCCGTCAGATATTAGGAGCTTAGGCCTAGCGGGTTATTATAGAAGGTTTGTGAATAGGTTCTCCTCCATTGCTTCCCCTATGTCAAAATTGACTCAAAATACGGGTAAGTTTGTGTGGACCGATGAGTGTGAGAGGAGCTTCCAAACATTGAAAGACAAGCTTGTGTCCTCTCCTATATTATCACTATCGAATGGGCTTGAGGGACTTTTGGTGTATTGTAATGCTTCTCAGGTTGGTTTGGGTTATGTGTTGATGCAAAATAGTAAGGTTACAACTTATGCTTCTAGAAAACTCAAGATACAAGAAAGGAACTAGCCTACCAATGATCTAGAGTTAGCCGCCATTGTGTTTGCATTAAAGATATGGTGCCACTACTTATGTGGGGTGCATGTGGATGTGTTCACTGATCATAAGAGTCTCTAATATGTATTTACTCAAAAAGATCTCAACTTGAGGCAAAGGAGATGTTCAAAACTTCTCAGACTATGATATTAGTGTACACTATCATTCGGGTAAGGCAAATCTGGTGGAAGATGCTTTGAGTAGGGTATATATGGGTAGCCTAGATCATGTCAATGGTGGTGATAAGGAAATAGATCGGGCAGTGCATCAATTAGCTAAGATTGGGGCTTAGGTTGAAAGAGATTGGTTATGATAGTGGTGGTGGTGTTGATGGGTCTAAGTCTTAATTAGTTGATGAGGTGATAGCAAAACAAGATCTTGACTCATCCTTGCTTGAATGAAGGCCTTGGTGAAAGAGGGCAAAGTAGAGGTTTTCTCCCAAGGGGGATATGGTGCCCTTAGGTACCATGGCAGGTTGTGTGTTCCTTGTGTTGGTTGTTTGAGGGAGAAAATCCTTGATGGGGCCCATAGTTCTTCTTATTCTATCCACCCTGGTTCCACCAAATTGTATAGAGACTTAAAGGAGATGTACTGGAGGGAGGCATGAAGCGGGACATTGCCAAATTCATTTTCGATTGCCATAGTTGTCAATAAGTCAAATCTGAACATCAAAGGCTCGGTAGCCTAACCCAAGACATAGAGATTCCTACTTAGAAGTAGGTGGTGATTAATATGGATTTTGTAGTTGGGTTGCCTAAGACTAGAAAAGGTTTTGATTACATTTGGTTTGTGGCTGATAGGAAGACACAATCAGCTTAGTTTCTACCAGTTAAGACCACATATGGGGATGGAGAGCATGCAAGGTTGTACATCCATGAGTGCCTAAGAATGCCCATAATTTTAAATTCCATACATCTCAAAATTTGTGCGCGATATCAAAAATCTGACTTCATGTTCTTTTTCATAGAGTCAAAATTAGTGGGAGAAGGCACTACCCCCGATTTAAGAGCAAATGATTAGCAATTTTATTTTTTAGAATTTTTCTTATCCAGAATCGATCTATGATAATGCGGTGATGTGCAGTTATCGCGGACATGTATTAATTTTGGCTCCACGATAGATCTCCATCACAGACCATATGTGGACCTGTGTATTTTTTTGCTAGAGATTTTTATCTCAATCCAAGGCTTTTGGGTCTTGGTCCTAAGTGTTCCCAGACGTGCTTATACCTATTTTTAGCCATATTTCTCCCTTATATCATCCTAAACATTCCCAAATATCCTCTGAAACACAGTCCTATTTTTCACTCCAAAATTCAAGTCTCAAAACCTTCATCCAAAATTTTGGATTTCATTCAAGCTTCAAGCCTCCATTTTCAATATGCATAATGAGTTTCCTCAAGGTATGTAGGTATTATCCATTGGGTTCTTTCATTCATGGTTCCCTAATCTCTTTTGTACTCAATTTGCATGATCTAAAGTTGATTTTACTAATGTCTTTACTAGTATGAATATGTCTATGAACTATGTTAAGGTTGTGTAAAATTGTGATTGTTTTGCTATATTTTGAGCAATAAAGCTTGGATCTAATATACGAATTGATGAGGGATTTCAATGTATATTGTTTGAGGGTGTTGCAAGGTGTTGATTGATGGTTTTACAATAGATTTTCTAGCATGATTTCATCTCTATATTTTATGGTTTTATACTAATATTACACACCCTCTAAGTCTTTGATAAAATGTTTGGATGTGGTTTCTTTAGAAATTGAAGGTCCAAAGTTTGATATATGATATGAATGATGTTATGATGATGAATGAGCTTATGTATAATATGAATTCTATATAAAGTGTGGTATTAGACCATGCCCAATCAGGGGGGACTAATAGCCCTGGTAACCCAGATGGGGGTTCATACTCATCAACCTATTGAGGGGTTTGTACTTTATAACCGAGGTGATGGGATGGCATCATCATCAACCTAGACACGGGTTTGTACTTATCAATCTAGTGAGGCATTTGTACCTCACCACCTAAGTGATGGGGTGGCATCATCACCAACCTACCAAGGGGTTTGTACTTTGGAAAGCTAGCTTGGTCTCTTCTACACGTATGATATCCTATATGAGTATGAGTTACTTAAGCATGTTTTATTTATGAATTGATCATACATGCCATATTTTCATAATATGTCTATTGCTTAGTATTACATATTTTGATTATGATGCCTATCTCTTGAGGCATTGCATCCAACATACTTAGTACATTCAATTATACTAACACATACTCTTGCCTACATGATATAACATTGTAGGAATCGAAGCCAAAGTTGATCATCATCCTCCTTCATGAGGCTAGTTCGGTACTACTCAAGTAAGTTGGTGAGTCCTCCACTTCGGGGACCTTGGTCTATGTTGCTCTTATTATGTATTGAGACACTATTCTTTATGTTTTGACTATAGGGGTGACCCCAATTGCTTTGTCTTGGCCCCCGCTCTTATCTATGTCTTAAAGGTGCTTGTTGGACATATCATGTATCTATGATATGAGTTTGAGTCTTGTCTCTTGATTATGATATTATGCAAGCGTTTCCCCTTAGTCCTTCCCCCTATTCTTACTCTTTATGTCTTTTATATGCTTTCACAACTAATGATGTGAAATAATAAGTTAAGAGGTTTATTTGGGGTTTCTTTGGGTTTCTCATTTACCGTGTCACATCTAGGACCTAGGCTTGGGTCATGACATTAGAGCAAGTTAAAGATTATGATATGAGTGTGCATTATCACCACGTTAAAGAGAATGTTGTTGTTGATGCTCTAAGTAGGGTGTCTATGGGTAGCCTAGCTCATGTTGATGAGGGTGGCAAAGAGGTGGCTAGAGAGGTACATCAGTTGGCTAGATTTAAAATTAGGTTGGAGGAGGTTAACAATGGTGGTGTAGTAGTTTTTGATGGTTCTAAATCATCATTAATTGAGGAGATAAAAGAAAAACAAGATCTTGAGCCCACCTTGCTAGAGTTGAAGGCCTTTGTGAGAGATGGTAAGGTAAAGTTTTTCTCCCAATGGGGAGATGGTACCCTTAGGTACCAAGGTGGATTGTGTGTACCTAGTGTTGGCGACTTGAGAAAGAAGATTTCAGATGAGGCTCATAAGTCTATCTATTCTATTCACCATGGTTCTACAAAGATATATAGAGATTTGAGGGAGGTGTTTTGGTGGGGTGGTATGAAGAGAGGTATTGCTAAGTTTGTATCTAGTTGTCAAAATTTCCAACAAGTTAAAGCCAAACATAAAAAGCCAGGTGGCATAGCCCAAGATATAGAGATTTCTACTTGGAAATGGGAGGAAATTAATATGGATTTTGTGGTTAGGTTGCCTAAGACTAGAAAGCATTTTGACTCTATTTGGATTATGGTTTATAGAATGACAAAACCAACTCATTTTCTTCTGCTTAAGACTACCGATGGTGCCAAAGATTATGCAAAATTTTATATTCATAAGTTGGTTATATTGCATGGAGTACATTTGTATAGCATATAGGATCGTGGTGGTCAATTCACTTCTCACTTTTGGAGGTCCTTCCAAAGAGGTCTTCGTACCAAGGTTAAGCTTAGCATGGCCTTTCACCCTAAAATGGATGGCCAAGCTGATAGAACTATCCAAGCTCTTGAGGATATTCTTAGAGCTTGTATTTTAGAGTTTGAAGGGTAGTTACGATGAACATCTTCTACTCATTGAGTTTGCTTACAATATTAGTTATCATTCAAGAATCAATAAGGCTCCTTTTGTGGCTTTCTATGGTAGACGTTGTAGATCCCCAGTTGGATGGTTTGAGGTGGGCGAGATAGTTTTGTTGGGTTCAGATTTAGTCATGGAAGCCTTGGAGAAGGTGATGCTGGTAAGGGAGAGATTAAAAACAGCCCAAAATAGACAAAAGTCATATTCTAATATGAGAAGAAGGGATCTTGAATTTAAAGTTGGTGATTGGGTCTACTTGAAGGTCTTACTAATGAAGGGTAAATAGAGTCCAAGACTTATAGGTCCTTATAGGGTGTTGATTAGGATTAGTAAGGTGGCCTATGAGTTGGAGTTTCCCCTTGAGATGAATATAGTACATCCGATTTTTCACGTATCTATGTTGAGAAAGTGTGTGGGTGAACTAAGTGCTATTATACCTTTGGATGTTGTGGGTGTGGTAGAAGATAATTTGACTTATGAGGAGGTTCTAGTAGAAAATTTTGATTGACAAGTGAATAAGTTGAGAAACAAGGATGTAGCTTCTGTTAAGGTCCTTCAGAGGAACCAACAAGTTGAAAGTGCCACATAGGAAGTTGAGGCAGACATGCAAAAGCAATATCCCATTCTCCTCCACTCAACTCAAGCCTAAGGTAATAATTTAAATCCTCTATATGATTTAAAGTCTTAAGTTCTAGCCCTTATGTCATTTGTATGCATTCATGTTTATGTTGACAAGCTTGTGATGATTTTGGCACTGACGCTGTGATTTATGAAATGATGTTTAAATGCATTGTTGCATTTATGTTTTGAGTTGAACTCATCTTGATTATTTTCTTTAAGTACATTTCTTACACATTTGAGGATGAATGTTTCCAAGGGGAAGATATTGAAATGCCCCAAAAAGTGCTTGAAAATGTGTCTCAAAAATGCCCATAATCGTAATCTCTATATATCTCAAAATTTATGCGTGATATCAAAACTCTGACTCCACATTTGTGATCAGAGAATAAAATTTAGTTGGATATGGGTATAACCCAAATTTTAAAGCAACCGGAGCAAAATTTTATTTTTCAAAAAAATTCTTATCTAGTGACGATCCACAATCGAGGCGCGACGTGCCAGGGGCGCGGAGATATGTATTTTGTTGCTACTTTTTTTGTTTTGGCCTAAGGTTTTAGGGTCTTTGGCCCATTCCCTCCTATGAGTAAAAACACTTATATTTAGTCAGTTTTCAATTCTATATCACTCAAGACACTCTCGAAACCCTCTCTAACACTTAGCCAAATATTTTATTCAAATTCAAGTGTCCCAAACTCATTTCTAGATCTTAAGAATTTTATTCAAGCTTCAAGTTCTCACACAAATTTTCATCAAGGAAATCCCCAAAGTTGATATGTGTGGGTTTCAACTATTGAGTTCTTCCAGCTATGGTGCCCAATCTTCCTTTTATGTAAATTGCATGTTTCCAAGTTAGATTAACTATGGGTATCTATTTTTATGAAATTTTATTAAAAGCTATGTTGGGGTTTCATAAAATATTAACTGTGTTGGCGGGTTCATTTATATTGAGTTTTCTCATATGATTTTACTCGTGAATTCCATGATTTTTAACTAGCATTAACACTCACCAAGTGTTTGATAAAAAGTTTTGTTAAGTATTCTTGAGTTGTTGATGGTATAATGCATAATTTATGAGTTAAGTGGCTCTATGATGATGAAGGGATTTTATGTATGTATTGAATTCATGATAAGTATGTATAGTGTTGCAAGTTGACCACACCTTGTTGAGGGGCTTATGTCCTTCAGCCATTTTGATGGGGGGCTGTTATGCCCATCTACCATGTTGAGGGTATATTCCTTGACAACTTTGATAGGGGGTCCTATGCCCATCTACCATGTTGAGGGATATATACCTTGACCACTTTGATGGGGGTGCTATGACCATCTAACATGTTGAGGGTTATATAACTTGGCCACTATGATATGGGGTGACATACCCATCTATCAATTTAGCGGTGGATACTTCACTCTCCTTCCAAGAGGGTGACATGCCTTGAATTCCAAGTAATAGGTTGCTTGGTCTATGATGATGATCTTTTCCTACACATGGAATCTATATTCTCAAGTTATATATTTTACAAGCATGTTTTACTTCAAGCATTGATCATGTATGCCATGTTGTTAATATATTATCCCTTGCTTATGATTATTCATTTTAATTATGTTGCCTATCTCTTATTGCATTGCATCCCACATACTTAGTACATTCAAATATACTAACGCATACTCTATGCCTACATAATGTTACCATATAGGAGTCGGAGCTGCTCATGATCATCCTCCATGTGACTACTTTTGGCATCTTGAAGATAAGCTTTGGTTGTAAAAAAATAGATAAGCTTTCGTGGGTCCTCAAGTTTGATAACACCAGCTATGCTACTCTTGCTTTGTTTACTCTTTATGTTGAGCTCTTGATACAATGAGGGTGAGCCCAGAAAGTGTCTACTCAAATCTATGTTTAGAGGTGTTGTTGGAACAAATGATGTAATTATGTTTTGAGCTTTGACTCTTCAATGTTTTATATAATCAAAGACTTCCCTTAGTCCTGTTTTCCCTCTTTATTATCTCTTGTTGTTATTATGTTTGCTTTTGTGACCCAAGATATGTAAATGATATGCTAAGAAGCCTGTTTGGGGTCCCTTTGGGTTCCCATTTGCCATATCATGTCTAGGCGCTAAGCTTGGGTTGTGATAATGGTGCCCAATTTATTGCTCACTTGTGCAGATCTTTCCAAAGAGGCCTTGATACTAAAGTCAAATTTAGCATGATGTTTCACACACAATGGATGGTTAAGACAAAAGAACCATTCAAAACATTGATGATATACTTAAGATTTGTGTGTTGGAATACAAGGGTAGTTGGGATGAGCATCTCCCACACCTTGAGTTTTCATATAACAATAGTTATGATTCTAACATTAGGATGGCACCATTTGAGGCATTATATAGAAGGATTTGTACATCCCCCATTGGCTGGTTTAAAGTGGGAGAGATGTCCTTGATAGGTCCAGATTTTGTTTTTGAAGCATTGGAGAAAGGGAGGTTGATAAGGGAGAGATTAAAATATGGCTCAAAGTTGGCAAAAGTCTTATTCCGACATTAGGAGAAGAGATCTTGAGTTCAAGGTGGATGATTAGGTGTATTTGAAAGTCTCACCTATGCAAAGTACAGTTTTATTTGGTATGGAGGGAAAGGTGAGCTCTAGATATGTAGAGCCTTATATAATTTTAAGATGCATTGGTAGATTGCTTATAAGTTGGAGTTTCTTATGGGGATAAGTATGATTTATATAGTCTTTCATGCATCCATATTGAGGAAGTGTGTAGGTGACCTAAGCTCCATTGTGTCTTTATAGCTTGTGAATATGGAAGAGCACTTTATGTATGAAGATGTTTTAGTAATGATATTGGATAGGCAATTGAAGAGATTGAGGAAAAAAATCCATGAAAGTCCTTTGGAGAATCCAATAAGTCGAGAGTGCTTCTTGTGAGTAGAAGTTGACACGAAGAATTTTTCACTCTATTCAAGCCTAAGGTAATAAGTTAATCATGTCTATGATGTCAAGTTATGTATTTCATCCCTTTATGTCATTTTACATGCATACATACTCATGAAAGCATTCTTTGATGTTATTTGATGCGTAAGTTTGAAATTTCATGAAATTGACATTTAGATATCATTAATGCATTTATGCTAGGAATGGAAATTTTTAGTTATTCCTCTCAAGCATGTTTTCATCATATTGGGGGCTGAATGTACCCAAGGGGGAGATATTGTAACACCTCCCAAGAGCCATAGGGTACTTGAGAATTGATTCTCTTGCATACTGCATCTTTCCTACATTTATTTTGGAAAATCTAAGTCTGTATTCTTGTTCTTGAGGCAAGATTATGTGAGAAAAATGATCTCCTTTGATTTTTAATTCAATTGTATAAAAAATAATCTTCACATGTTTCACTTTCCTGAGAGGTATACAAATTCTCTGTGTTGCAGAGAGGATATATTTTAGTGTATAAATGATAGAGACTCATCCCAGGGTCAAAACAAGAGAACTGAAGTTCGCAAAAATGAACTGTGCAAGAGGAAGTCCGCGCCATGCCATGGGTTCACTACAGTTCAAGTTTTTTAAAAATATTTCAAATTTATTTAAGGGCAATTGGAAAAAATCCCTGAACCCTTCCATATGACAAAGCTAAAAAATTCCATCAGTTTTTGACCTAAATCAAGCTTTAAACTCTTAAAAATTCACTCTAAACTCTCAAAACATTTTTCTTCCACTTTCTTGCGAAAGTTTAGGATTTCAAGTCTCTTCCTTAAGGACCAGTCTTTCAGATTGTGCCAAGGTTCTCTTGTTTTCTCTTAGACCTTAAGGTATATGGGTTATTTAATCCATTAGTCTTTTCACCCAAGGAGTCCAATACCCTTTTCCATTCAATCTTGAATTTTAAGACATGAAAAACTATGAGTATTTTCTTTTTTTATTGTTATGCATGATTTGAGTTGGAAATGTTAATTACTGGTTTGAATAACCATGAACTCGTATTAAGCATTGATTTTTATGAGTTACTTTATGACCTTTAAGTTATGCATATTATGATATTATGAAATACTATGAATTTGATGATTTATAGATGATTTTCATGATGCCTGTAATGACCCATAGTTTAGAAGCCTAAGAGTGCCGAAAAGGTTGGGCAAAAAATGACCAGGAGTCCATTTACAAGGATCACTTATAGTCAATCGATGGTCATACGGCTCATAGGTCAGTCCTTAATAGACTTCAAGAATCGGAAAAAGTTTTCAAGTATGGGGTAAATCTGATGGCCCATATAATGGATGATGGACTGTAGATGGGTTCGTATATAAGGTCCTCAATATGAAAAAAATTGAATTTTTTTGGAAAGGGTCGTACGAGTTAACAACACGGCCTGTAAACCATAATACAACCCATAGAATCCCTTCGTAGATCGGGTTGTAGAAAATATGAAAGATGGCTAAGTATGGAAGGACTCTATGAGTCCAACCACGAGATGTAGAACAAAGGAAGGACTATAGTATATGATTGTAGTTTTGGGGTCAGGAAATTAGTTTCAGGGATTTTGTATAAGTTAATAGGATGGATAGGACCTACGGTCAGTGGTTGAAACCACGACCCATAATCGGGGCTTCGTATGTTGCTTCTGATAGTTTTAAATAAGGAGCAGTTTAGTCATTTCTAAAATTCTTATTCTTACACTATCTTTTTTTTATCAAAAGGGTCGTAAGGCAGACCTTAAAGCCCTATGAACCTTAGTAAATCCCTCATTCTTCCATTCACAATTTCTCCAAGGCAAATACTCTCTCTAAAAAAGTTCAAGGCAAAGGCTATGGTTTTAATGTTCTTCTCAAAGGCTTCAAGTTTGTGCTTCCTAAGGTTACCAAGGCATGTTCATGTGACTTTTGGGTTTTCTTTCACCCACAAATTCCTTCATATTGTATTTTACTTTTTATTTAAGCTTCTTCAAGACAATATGCATGCTTATGATGATTTCATGATATTTTCCATAAGCATTTAGGTATTTTATGATGCCCCAATGATGAGTATTGTTAATGATGAAGTGTGGGTTATTTTCCATATATTCATGATTTTAACATGAATATGTTATTTATGATTGTTCCATTACACGAGCCTAGCCCAGCTAACTTTCAAAAAATGTCTTGAATGATTTATGTTGATGATTAGAGCATTAAAGATGAGTTTAAAAGTTGTAATTTGTCAAAAATATAAGAATCTTGATGATTTCCCAAATACATGTTTAAGAAAGTTCCCCATGACAAAAGGACAATTCTCACTTGGTGGTTCCTAAGTTTGAGTTGCTCCTACTTATGTTTTTACTCCTATGATTGCTACTGATGATTCTAAATCGACTTTAGGCCTTAGTGAAGGATAAAATATAGAAATTTTCTCACAAGGGGGAGATGAGATACTTTGATATCAAGGAGGGGTGTGTGTACCAAATGATAACAAGTTGAGAAAGTTGATAATGCAAGAAGCTCATAACTTTTTAATTTATATTCATCCTTGTACTTAAAGTTGTATAAAGACTTGAGGGAGAACTATTGTTGGAATGGAATAAAGAAGGGCATTGCCCAATTTGTGTCCGAGTATGCTGATTACCAACAAGTCAAAGTTGAGCACTAAAGGTTGGGTGGCCTATTCAAAGATATTGAAATTACTACTTGGAAGAAGAAAGAAATTAATATGGACTTTGCAATAGGGTTGCCAAAGACCTAAAATCATTTTGACTCTATATGGGTGATGATAGATTGCATTACAAAGTCAACTCACTTCTTACCGGTTAAGACTACATTTAGTGCCTAAGATTATGCCCATTTATATTTATGAGAATTGGTGAGGTTTCTCGAGATCCCATTGTCCATCATATCAGATTGTGGTGTCCAGTTCACATCTCATTATTGAAGATACTTACAAAAAGGTCTTAGTACCAAGGTGAAGTTGAGTATCAATTTCATCCCCAGACAGACATACAAGCTAAGAAGACTATTTGCACTTTGAAGGATATAGAGAGAGCTTATGTGTTGGAGTTCAAAGGAAGTTGGTATGAACATTTTCCATTTGTCAATTTGCTGATAATAATAGTTACCACGCAAGAATTAAGATGTCACCATTTGACGCATTATATGGTAGATGGTGTGGATTGCTCATTGGCTGGTTTGCAGTTGGAGAGGTGGCATTGCTAGGATTGAACCTATTCATGAATGATATGGAGGAAATTAAAAACATAAAGGAAAAGTTACAAACAACCCAAATATGACAAAAGTCCTACTCCGATGTAAGAAGGAGAAATCTTGTATTCCAAGTTAGTGAATGGGTCTATTTTTAGGTATGTCCTATGAAAGATATGATCCAGCTTGGTAGAAAGAAGAAATTAAGCCCAAGGTATGTAGGGCCCTATAAAGTGGTGAAGAAAGTGGGAAAGGTGGCATATATTTTGGACTTATGTAATGAGATGCATTTGATCCATCTAGTTTTTTATTTGTCCATGTTGAGGAATTCATAGGCTCTTCAAGATCCATAGTTCCTTTCGAAGAGGTGAACATTGAAGAAAACTTAAGTTATGAAGAGGTACTAGTTGAGATCCTAGACTATCAAGTGAAAAGACTAAGAGCAAGGAAGTTGCATTTGTCAAGGTGCTTTGGAAGAATTAACAAGTTAAGGGTGCTACATAGGAAGCATAAAAGAATATGAAGAAGCTTTACCCATATCTATTCCACTCTACTCAAGCATAAAGTATTAGAAACTCTTCCTAAAACCATTAATTTCTTATACTTTAGTTTTACATGATGCATGTACTTATTTCTATGTTTATGGACTGTTGTGAGGCATGTTTTGAAACTAGATTTTTAAAATTTCATGAAACAATATTTAAGATGAAATTTTGCATGCATATTGGTTTACTAGATGATGATTTACTCCCTAGAGTCTACCTTTAAGTACATTCTAGGATGAATATTCCCAAGGGGAGATATTGTAATGACCCTAGTTTAGAAGCCTAAGAGTGAAAAAAAAGTTGGGTAAAAAAAGACCAAGAGTAAGTTTATGAGGGTGATTTACGACCTCTTGATAGACTTACGGAGCATAGATTGGTCCTTAAAAATGAACTTAAGGAAAGTTAAAAACTTTCCAAGTATGGGTAACCCACGCACCTAATGACAACCGATAGAAAGGATAATAGACCATAGATAGGTTCGTATATGAGTGCCTTAACATGAAGGAAATTGGAGTTTATTTGGAAAGTGCCCTACGAGTTTATAGCATAGCTCATAATTGGTTATACAGGCCATAGATTCCCTTCGTAGATAGGGTCTAAGAAAATGAGAAAAATGACGAAGTGTGGACGATTTTGACAAGCTCAGCCATAAGCCGTAGAACAAAGGACGGATTGTTAGAATATTATCATAGTTTTGGGGTTGGCAAATTAGTTTCAGGGATTTTGGAAAAGTTAACAAGACCTATGATCTATAACCACTGCCAGTTTTTGGGGCTTCGTAGGTCGATTCTGGCAGTTTTAATGGGGTGTAGTTTGGTCATTTCTACAACTCCTATTCCTATACTATGTCACTTTCTTGGACAAAAAGGTCCCTAAACCATATCTTACAGTCCTAAGACCATTAGTAAATAGCTCATTCTTCCATTCTCAATTTCCCTAATGCAAATACTCTCTCTAGAAAAGGTCAAGGCAAAGGCTAGGGTTTCAAGGTTCTTAAAGGTTTCAAGTTTGTTCTTCCTAAGGTTAAAAAGGCATATGAATTTCATTTGTGGATTTTCTTTCACCTACAAAATACTTCATATTTTATTTTACCTTTTCTTTAAGTTTTTTGAAGATAATATGCATGCTTATGACAATTTCATGATGTTTTATATTACTAAGTGATATTTATGATATCTTATGATGTTTTTACTAATTATATTCAAGTATTTATGTATTTTATGATTATTCCAATGATGAGTTTTGTTAATGATGAAGTGTGGGCTATTTTGCATGTTTTAAATATGTGTATTTTCATGATTTTAGCATGAAAATGTTATGCATGATTGTACCATTACAAAAGCCTATCCCACCTAAATTTGAAGCAAAGTATTGCTTGATTTATGATAATGATTAGGGTACTAAAGATGAGTTTTAAAGTTATGATTTGGCGAAAATATAAGTATGTTGACTATTGCCCTAAAACATGTTTAAGAAAGGTTCCCTAGATGAAAGGACAAGTCTCAGTTGGTGGTTCCTAAGTTCGAGTTACTCGTATGATTGGTACTTAATATTCTAAGTGTAGTTTGATCCATATAGGCCATTATTTTTATTAAAGATACATGTGAAGTAATAGAGTTCCACTTGGCAAGTGATCTCCCCGTGCCAACTTAGCGAGTTATGTTTCATGTATTAGCTCACATAGTCTTATATGTCGATTAAGGTCTTCTCCCACAAGTTTATGACTCCATGATATGATTCGTTGTATGTGATCTTTCATACATTGATTCTCTTTCATATTGAGTGATATTCCTTGTCCATCTTAAGCTCATATTTATGTAATTTTTGTCTCATGTATATTTATATGTTATGTTTATGAATGTTGGCATTATAATTTCATGCTTGCATTTTATCTCATATACTTAGTATTTTCCAACATACTAATACATATTTTTCCTCCATGATTTAACCATGTAGAGGTAGGAACTACAAGATCGTGGCTAGCTTTTGGCATTCAACACTAGTACTTTTATTTTGGTGAACCCTTAGTTTGGGACTATATCATTTACTCTCTAGCTTGTATTTATTTTGAGACAATGTATATGTTCCATTTTGAGGCTTTTACTTTCTATATTGTTAAACATTATAGTCTTTTCTATTTGAAGGAAACAAACCTTTTTTGGTGTCGTCCATCAATGTATTAGTTGGTTATATGATGTCTTAAGTTTCATAACTACGTACCACCATAGGTTATAATTATTTTCATAGATGGGCTTACACTAGTGGACCCAACTACATAAGGTAACACTCGCTGAACATTCCATATCATAAGGTGAGGGTATGGTTTACCTTGGAAATTAGACCACTCTTTTTCCAGTATGGAAGCATCAGAAGTTCATGTAGTAGGTCGTATAGTCTTATTGTCAGTTACAATATGCTCCCACATAAGTATATTCTATGTTATGTATTTTATGAACTTATGTTTTTACCTCGTGTGCATGTTTAACTATGGGATTGATCATTCATGTCACATTAAGCGTATTGGCTTTGTATATGATTATGCATATTGTCTGTTATGGCTTATGATATCTTATTGCATTGCATTCGGCATACTTAGTATATTTGTACTCATGTGTCACGACCTAAACTAGGGCCTAGACGTGCCACGGCAAATGGGGAATCCAAAGGAACCCCAAACAAGCCTCTTAGTACACTATACACACATCCTTGGTCGCAGAAACAAGATAAAGCAACAAGAGAAAACATAAAAAAGGGAAAATGGGACTAAGGGAGAGAGTTTAATGCTTAAATAATATAAATGAGTAAAAGCTTAAGCATAATTACATTACTTGTCTAACAACCCCTCTAGCTTGGAAGAGAGCAAGAGCCAAGACACTTTCTGGGCTCACCCTCATAATAATGGGAATACATATTCCAAAATATACAACACATAGTCTAAACATACGCATGAAAGAAGATAGATATTGTCCCCAGACATGAGGACTCACCAAAGCTAACTTGAACAATCTGTCTAGCTACGTGAAGGAGAACCAATAGCAGCTCCGGTTTTTACATGGTAATATTATGTAGGCATAGAGTATGTGTTATTACATTTGATTGTACTGAGTATGTATGATTCAATGCAACAAGAGGTAGGCAACATAATCGAAATGCATAATTAGGCAATAGATGAACATGTAGCAATATGACATGCATGAATGATGCTTGAAATAAAATATACTTATAACGAATATATTACATGTGTAGGAAGGGACCATCTTTATAGACCAAGTAAACTTAGTACTTGGAATCCAAGGTAGACCACCTGTTAGAAGTGATTAAGTAATCAACTCCTCAGTTGCTTGATGGGCATGACCACCACCCACCAAAAGTGATTGAGGAATTAACCCCTCAATTGGTTGATGGAATACCACCCTTATCTAAGGTTATTCAGGTATTAACAACTCAATTAGTTGATAGACATGACCAACCTCCTCCAAAAATGATTCAGCTATTAACCCCTCAATTGTTGTATGGCTTACCACCCCCATTCGAGGTGATTAAGGTATCAACCCCTCAATTGGTTATGGTCGACTCCCAACACTAAAGATACTTCTTATGAAATCAACATATATATGCCATATTTTCATAATCATAAAGACATACAAGTCATAGATTATGCAATGGATCATCAGTCGATCAAGAACCCTAAACCTAACATTTTATGAAATACTTGGTGCGCTTGTAATATTAGAATAAAACCATGCAATTCGAGAGTGAAATGATGCAAGAAAACTTGAAGTAAATCAACCCACTAGTACATTGTAATACCCTCATGCAATATACATTGAAACCTCTCATTAAATCTCAAGATAGATCATAGATTGAAAATTCAAAACATGCTTAAATAGTCACACTTTTAGGAAACCCCAACATAGTTCATATTCAAATTCATAGTAAATAAGACCGATAATTAAATCAACTCAGAAACATGAAATTTATTTAAAAAGGAAGCTTGGATACAATGGGTGAAAGGACAGAATGGTTGAAACCCGCTTGCCTTAACTTTAGTGAATTCCTAGATGAAGATTGTGATGAGAAGTTGAAGCTTGAGTTATTTCCTTAAGATCCAAAATGAGATTTGGCACTTGGATTTTTAGTAAAATATTTGTCTAAGTGTTTGAGAGAGTATTGGGGAATATCTTGTACGATCTGAAGGTGAAATATGGCTAAGTATAGGTACTTTCAGGGATGGGAAGGCATAGACCCAAGACCCAAAAGCATTGGACTTAACAAAACAGACTGGAACAAAAATACACAGAACCGCGCCCTAGGCGCGTTGTGCCAGTGGCGCAGAAACCTCTATAGACATTGCAACTTTGATCTTGTTCCCTGATCATGAATATGAAGTCGTATTTTTAATATCACATATGAATTTTGAGATATATGGAAATTACGATTATGGGCACTTTCGAGGCACATTTTTGGGTACTTTATGGGGTCATTTCAATATCTCCCCTTTGGGAACATTCATTACCTAATGTCAAAGAAATGTATATAATAGAAATAAGCAATATGATTTCAGCCCACACAAGAATGCAACAATGCACTTAAACATCATTTTCAAAAATCTTAACATAAGTGTCAAAATCACTATGAACTTGTCAACATGAACATGAATGCATGCAAAAGACATAA
>JAOTQJ010000013.1:16250-31179 GCA_025642045.1 Solanum sejunctum | reverse complement strand
GACACCGAGGCTTTGGTGCCTAATTAGGCAATAGGTTCTCCTCCCCCGCGCTTACCCACCATATGGGTCCTATTCAACCTCTCTATCGAATAGTCGGCTCGAAATCCCCTTCCTTTTAGGTCGCACTTTCTTGTTTCAAGCCCTGGCTTGATAGCATTGCCCATGACAAATAGCAGACATCAAGCAAGATGAACTGATCGTATCTAGATTGCATCTACTCTGCCTCCGTGAGGTACGTAGTAGCTAGAGATTCGTTTCAAATGAGTTTCACATAGTTACAAGTTGATAAACGAATCCTCCTAGACTAAGAGATAGTGCTTGACTTACATATGTTCTTTCCTACAAGACGGACTAGAGGATAGTACCTTGGACTGAGAGAGACTTTTTAGGCCATAAGCGCTAGCCAATTGTGCTAGAAATTCAATCGCTCAAGGAAGAGAGAAAACGAATGAAAACCTTACCTCACTGTAGGAGTGAAACAGTCTCAAGACAAAAGAAATGGACACTAATCCGAATAATGGGCTAAAAAAGAATGCGGGATTCCCTACTTCCGGACATAGCCCTCCTGGGGCTGATTCTCCACATGAATACCATTTAAAATACAGAAGGAGAAAGTGGAGAAGAAAAAGGTGCAGGATAATCGTCACCAAGCAGCAAAAGAAAGTATCAAGCTGTCTTTGCTTTGCCAGCGGATTGTCCCCCGATGACAGCTGCATCTTCCACATGGTCTACCCCTTTATGAATCTGACTCTTTAGTGGCTTCTTCTAGCAGTGAAAGAAAAGGCAAAAAAAGAAGGTCATACAAGAATTGCATTTCCCTTGAAAAGGTGAATAAGGAACAGGATTGCATAGCCGATTCACTTTTTGGTATTCTGCCCATAACCTCTCTAAAAGAAAAGGCATGAGCTCTTTCTAGTAGAAAGAAAGTCGATCTTATCTACGAACTAAGTAGGCAAAAGTTTAAACTAAACACCATCATAAAAGCGATTTGACATTTTAGACTTTCATACGATACGATTCAAACATAAATCCCCACGGAATCATCCTACGCAGCAGAATCGGGATTGGGTTCATCTTTGCGGCAGCCTTTGGGATAGGAGTATCCAGTCGTCTTCTAGGAATCATACATTCGCTGAATGACTCGACAACCAGGTATTTCACTTACCTGCACATAAGCTTCCTATATTCTCTATAACATCCCATCTCCTTTCATAGCGCCTGCTTCCCGAAAAGATAGACTTCCTATCCTCCATCCGATGGTCTTTCACTCTCTCGCTTCGTCTTCCCAGCTATCCTTTATATGCAGGTAAGATCAGATCGAATGCTCATTCTGGCTTCTCTCCCACTACTCCACCCTATTTCTTATTATTATTTCACTCTATTTAATATATTTCACTATTTTCGATTGAACAACGGACAGCTTATGCTGATAATAGATTCCTAGCTAGCTAAGATGCTAGCCCGAGAAGTGCTCCTCGACAGATGGAATCTCCGCTCCTGGGATCGAGCTAATCTTTCTTTCGCTTGTAAGAAGCATTATGCTTTGTCTACCAATTCCTTTAAGAGTTCTGACAGGAGAGCCTGAACTCCAGCTGAAAGATGAGACGAGACTCTTATTCTCCTCCCGCCCATATACCAGACCAAAATGATAAAAGAGCTTTCTCACGTCCATCTATCAGTCTTATTTCCTCCAGCTCCGGCCTTTGCCTCATCTAAGGGGTCGGGGGTGGGGAAGAGAAAGCTAAGAAAGCACTTAACTCCGTTCGTGATACCCTTTGGGGCATCACTCACTCAACCTTAAAGGGTGAGACGAGCAGTCCAAATCAAATAAAGAATTGACAACAAAGTAATTAATTCAAGTATTCCACTTATTCATTCTTAAAGCAATTCCACTTATGAATTCAAGTCTGAAACTGGGTGATTTATTAGATATTGAGTTTGTTTCAAGCAATTCCACTATTCCACTTTCGAATTCAAGTATGAAACTTTGTGAGATATAATATATTGAGTTTGTTTCAAGCAATTCCACTTTGTTTTACTTCGTACCTTTCTTCTAACTGTAAAGAATAGATGCTGGAGCGGAACGAATGTTATGTTGTCAAATCAGCTTAGCTTAGAATACGATTTAGGTCGTTCTATAAGAATCAAAAAGCAAGAGGAAATTCAATCCGTTATCATAGTCAGCCTTCAGCTTAAATAAATAGGAGATGGTGATGAAACTCGAATTCCTTTGAATTGAAGTTGGGCTTTGAATTTGACTCGCTCTCAAATAGTAGGGAAACTCATCCACCTAGACTAGGTAAACCAATATAGAAGAGCGTTTAGTCAGCGGCACTTTTGCTTTTTTGCTTTCTTTGCCGGGGCTTTTACCGCTCTATAACTATAAGAGTAAGGGTTTCGGCCAATCAATGTAGGGTACCCTTATGGTATGCGTTCGCTTCCAATTCCTTTTTCTAAGCGTGGCATTTACCTTTTATACTCCTTTTTGTTGTGAAGAAATAGGTAATTCATTTACAAATATGCCCCAGACTAGGGTGCTGCTAATAGATAGGGCACAGACCAAGGTGCCACTTTAGCCCTTCCATTTCTTAGAGCTGGAGAGGGCTAATCAAGAGAAATTACTAGATGCTTTAGGTCCCTAAGGTTGTCAATGTCAGCAAAGAGAATGAAACCGACCCTCAAGGTTGACCTATCACTAGACTCAACTCAACATAGGAATCCTAAAGAAGAAGGAGAAAGGTCAGCCCTGCGCTTATTAGGAAGAGGAGGGCAAATAGTCACAGAAGTCAAGGAAAGCCAGGTATGAGTGAGGCTGAACTTATTTAGGAGTGAAAAAGGGCGTAGCGAGCAGTCTACTCATGTACGAAAGAGGGTCGATGCAAGAAGGGGAAGGAAGTGACATCGTGCCCTAAGGCAAGGAATGCCCTATTAGGCGCTATGTCCTTTCATGCAGTGCGAGTTAGGTTGAATTTCTCCTTTCGATTGGACGCAAGAAGGAATAGAACATAATTCCGAAGCTTTGGTAGCGAAATCTTAGTGCGGAGCTCTACCTTCTTTCTTTACTGTTTTGCCTCCTCTAAAGGGAGGGTTCTTTATCATTGACCATTCATTCTGTAACGTTCATAAAGCCCTTTCCCTTCTTCCTCCTGTTTAGGAAGATAGAGCAGCCAGAAAGACGAGAAGTAAGAAGATTGACTATTGGGATAACTGAAGACTTGTATGCCTCTATCAATGTAGTAACCATCTTTCTATAAGATTAATGTGAAAGCGGAGTAGCTTGCCGAATCCAAAGTGTTGATCTCGCCAGACTGAACTCTCTGATGGGAAGCCTAACGACTGGTTACGCTAGCGTAGCTAGGGCTATTCAAATCCCTAGACTGTGAGAAAGAAAGCCCTTCCTTGAAGACCCTTTATTGTCGGACCAAGCAATCCAGCAACTTGTCTTGATTCTCCTAGTATCAAGTAGTAAGGGATCAAAACAAGGGAGGAAGAAGTCAAATAAATGCCAGTCTCTTTGAGAGGTGTAAGCACCGTGAGGTGTGAAGCGATCTCGTACTAAACGAAAGCACTTGCTTGTTTGAGCCAACACGACTTTGACTTAATTGTCTGTTTGAACTCCTTCCGTACCTGTTCAGCCGTGAACCACTTGGCTTCTGTTACCACCTAAATGACTACTCAAAACAACACACTTTCTTGGTTGAGCTGATGGAGACGATGGTCGATGCCTAGCTTATCCCCCGGATCTTACTCAGAAAGAAAGCGCTAGGTGATGCAGCGGGAAGTGAAGACCTTCCTCCGACGCCGCCTCGGAAAGGCTTGTTCTGGACGGGAAACCTTTCCTTTGCGGACTTCTGATTTTCCTGTCGGGGAACAAAGCTTAGGGCTCAAATCAGTCCTCTCCGATGAACTGCTTCCGGAGCTTCCTTAGCTTCTATGGCGCCAGTGGAATTCGAAAGCGCTGACAAGCGAGTCCCATAGTGCGAAGAGATGGTGCTATCGTAGACTTTCGAATGCTTGCTCTGAGTCTTCGTTCTAGGTTAGGGTTACTTTCACTCGCTTTCGAGAACCTAATCTCTTTCATGGTGAAAATAGCCCTGATCGACGGTGCGCAAGGAGTCACTCGTGGCACACTGACTATATTCCAACTTCTCTGCATCAATGCACTCACTACCTTTTAGCCAAGTCAAGCAGTCTTTTAAAGAATAAAGTCACACCGCTACTACTATTCCAACAGCTATCGATTCTCACCCGAAACTACCTTTAGAGTCGAGCTAACTGCTGCAGTTACGCCTCCAACAGATGAAACCTTCATTTCGTAAACAGGAAAAGAAAGAAAGGACCTCTACTGCAATCCCACTCCACTGGCTGTTCTTCCCCCGCTCTGGAACGAAATTCGAATAGAACCAGTTCTAGTGATTTCATCAAAACCTTCTTTCAAGTTGGCTATGCGCCCGGATCTTGACCAAAGAAGGTCTTTGACCTAGAATTTCTTTTTCTCCACGGCTTCACGCTTTCGAAGCTTCGGCTTGACCGCCTGCTCAATCAAAACCGGGACTTTCTGCAATCAGTTCCCTTGCCTAAAGAAAAAAGGATTCTCCCTTCGGTTACTTGAAGCAGCCACATATAGCGTATATACGTATATAAGAGAACTGCTGCGGTCCCCATAAGAGAAGAAAGTAGCGGATGAAAGGTATGCCACATAGGCTAGCCCTCCTCGCTTGCATGCCTTGTGGAAAAGTCGACTGAAAATTGTGTATAAAGAAGAGTCACGCTCTTGAAGCTTGAAGCCGGCTTAATCGGTTCGAATCCGGACCAGTTCCATTAGTATTTGACTTGAACTAGACCTGATCTTGCTTATGCTCTTAGCATTGTGAGCCAGTTTATGCGAGGTGGCTCTTTGCCTTCCTTTTCAAACAAGGCTTTCCTCTTGACTCCGAGTATTCGACGTTCCATCCACTTTTTTCTCTGCCACCTTCGTGGCTGGCTCCTCGTCATCTCTTCTATATGAACTGACTTGGCAGTGAAGGACCTAGGTGGGCTCAACCCATGGATTACTTGGAGGCTTGGGATTAGTCCTCGATCTGTGAGCTCCATTGTGCCTGACTCATCATCATCTGCACCAGCAGTCTAAAAGGGACTCCACCTCCTCCTACATCTCGGAGGGATATGCCCCTTTTGATCTATCTTGATCGAGTGGCATGGCTTTCTCCGGTGTAAGCTCTGAAACCGAAGGTCTCTCTACTCACCCAAGTCGGAGACTTCCTTCCAAGGACCCTTCTGTTCTGTCCAATAATTCGAAAAGCAGACTGACTGCTTGTCGTATTGCCTAACGGCCTATTCTAGCCTATAATGAATGGTTCATTTCATTTCAATGGAAATGTGAATGAGTCAAAAACTGGAGTGGAATCATGAATTGGACTCGAACCAATATCTCTTTTCGATCATGATGGAGCCCAGGATCTCGGCACCCCTCCCCCCTTTCTTTCGAGGTACGAAGTGGCGTCAGTGTAACGATGAGTTTCAAATGAGTGTAACGAACTGAACATAGTGAAAGTCATTCGACCATAAGGGAGAGGAACGACCTCGAGTGAGAGAAGGTGCTACCTCTATCTTAGCCTTCTACAGCTACTAATTGACCTGTAACTACTACTTTGCCTTTCTCAACCGTTAAGTAGCAACACTAAGACCAGTCAAGGTTATAAAGAACGTGTTCTTACTCGCCCTGTAATTAGTCTGATTACTTGCCCCGTAATGACAACAAAACCTTCTTTGAAGCCAACTAGCGTCTACCTTCAGCATACTGCTATTGATTGATTCGAGTGGAATTGATCTGACTAGAAAGCCGTAACAAATGCCGTGAAGAAAGCCACTTCACTGCTGATGCGGAATTGATAGATCGTACGCCTACAGTAGAGGTAGAGGTCTAAGGTTTCATAGAAGGTTGAGTCAAGTAAGATTGATAGCTAGAAAGCATGAAAGCAGAATCGGAAGGTGAAACCATTCATTCCCTCTGAGACGGAGGCAGCTTCAAGGATTCCATCTCCAGCCTCTGGTTAGCTACTTGTAGGGAAAGGCCCCAAGACGGGTGTTCAAAGCGAGACTTTACGATGTTCATGGTTGGCTAAATGGTGTAGGCTTTCAGCGGTAGAGGTCTAAGGTTTCATAGAAGGTTGAGTTGAACAGGTAGTTGGCCAGGGGAAGCAGCCGAATTAGCTACTATAGTAGGTTAACCCGCATAATCGGGCAGTAGTGAGAATGAATGGAAAGAATTCCTATCCATATAGCTGTCAAACAAGGCGACGAAGGAGCGCTAAGAAAGTCCCAATGAAAATGAACATCATTCCATCTCATATAGCAGCAAAAGATAGAAAGCACTTTTTCACTCTTTCATATACTAGGGGATTTCAGAGGAAAGGAGGTGAAACCACTAGCAAGCCTTATCATCTTTGTTTGGTCCGTAGGCTTAGACTTTCATTCAAGAAATGCTATGAACACTTTCAACCAATTGAAATGAACTAAAGAAGAACTGTTTTCAAGTGAACAAAAAGAGTATCAAACCCGGGATTTTTCGATGCTTTTTCCCGGAATTCGATGAATCGATTCCTTTGCTCGTCTTGGTGGTAGGGCAGTCTTTCTTCATAAACTCTCGGATCGCGGGCGGCTTCGCCGGCTTGGATTGGAAGAGTGAGAAGCTAAGTTCCGTTTGTCTTACTATTCGGAGAATGGAGGTGATCTCCAAAAACCAGGAAAAAGACCGCTTGACATGGTACGATATCGCCCAGGACCTCGCCTTGTATGGGAAAGAACCCGGCGTGGGTGCCACAAAATCAGACTTCCAACGTATTCTTAGGGAATTACAAGATCCCGCAAACGCCGTCTATCTTCGGGTTAGGCACCAAATTCGGGGAGAACTCTTCTATTGGGTATTAGCCCTTCTCCTTCTCCTATTTCCAAGATCTAATTCGACTTTTTGCTTATGTAGTGGAAACGCCTTACAATCTGCAGTTTGACGCTTCAGAGAATCAATCTGATTGGTGGAGACTTGGGACCCCCAGAATTTGTATGCAAGATGAGCCTACAGGGGTGCCAATCAACCGAGCCACCAGGTTTGAGAATAGGGTGGGATTCCTGGATCTAGTGGCCGGTGAATCACTGATCAAAGAGCAGATTTTGCAGAGATTCTTCATCGATCTAGTGGCCGGTGAATCACTGATCAAAGAGCGAGCAGCCGCCAGGTTTAATGATTTGGTGGGATCTACAGATGTAGTGGCTGGTGAACCGCTTCTTCTTCTTCCACGAAGATTCAGACAAAACCGAGCTTGGATGGAACTGAACAAGATTGGGCGAACGAATACAAAGATCAAAGGCTTTATTATTGAGAAAGTAAAAGGAGGTTATTCAGTAGCCATCGCAGGTTTCATAACTTTTCTTCCATTCCGCCGCAGAAGGATATCGAATGATCGATTCACCATTGAATTAACCCCAAAAAGATCAATATTGTAGTGTTCGTTCTAACAGCGGCATTCTCTCCTTTATCTAATCTATCACTATTATGTATGTTGGCCTTTTGATTTAGGGGGATTCCTCTGTCTTGTATTCGGCATGGATTTGGATCTGATTTTAGGAAAGGTCCGATCCATGCTTCTGGTCAGAGCCTTACGCCTGATTTTCATTTTGGTTGGGACCTTCCTTTTTTTGGTATTGTTTTTTTTGTGGGAGTCTGCGCTGTAACGGGATCGTCCGGGAGTCTTGGTCATGGGAACCCCGCCTCCTCGGAATGGTTCACTTACACTTCTGACATGGAAGAAGATTCAGCCAGTTCCGGGCGTAGTCGGAGTGGCTCGTCTGTCAATCAACCTGCACCCCCAGCGCCGCAGCATCTACTGGATGGAGGGGCACCTCAGCCGCTTATTGTGGATGAAGCGCGAAGACTCGCCCTCTACAATAAGTATTTTTTTCGAAATATTGGCGGGAACGACAGCCTCCAACGTATGGATACGATCTTAAATTACCAACTTTTGATTGAAAAGAGAGTAGAAGCTGCTTTAGTGGAAGATGGGTTTGCCCCCGACTGGATTCTTAATAAATATTCCGACCTTCGGGACTACTTGCACTCGCCGTATGGGCAAATTTGAAGTGAAAGAACATATCGTTCTTACGTCACGCAGATAGAAAACGGTGCAGTGCGCCAGAGTCAACCCTACAAAAGGGTCCTAGCGGCTATTGAAGCCCAACATCTGTTCTGATAGTCTGCGAAAATGCCGATTCCAACCCCTTACTAGAATTTTTTCATGAGAAAGGCGATGAACTTGACCGAGAGGGCGGAAGCCCGTTAGTAAAAGACCAGAGAGAACTCAGCTTTTTGGATCAACTTTCACACGATCTGCAAAAAAATGGAAAAAAGTCCGTCTATATCAATATGATATTTGGGAGATAATAAGGTGAAGTATATACGAGATTGACGTGAGAAATGTTTGTTATACGTGCCTGAAGCTGCTATATTTGGCTATATTAGACGAGTCGAATGGATCGGACGGCAGAGGAATGGAAAGAAAGGGATCGCATTGGTATTGGTTAGGCAAATATCTCATCGAAAGGTGGGAGGGGTGCCGAGATCCTAGCGGGATCTTCCCATCATGATCGACTAAAGGGAAAGTCGCAAAAGCAATATTGGTTCGAATCCAATTCATGATCTAAGTTCTGAATTCATTCCATCGAAGAAAAGAAGGAAGCATTACGAACAGATAGCCAAAGCAGACAGGGTGAGAAGATGTGACAACCAGAAGGAATCCTTTTCGCTTTCTCCAACAACGAATTCTTTAGTAAGCAAAATATTATAGGCCGAGGGGAGAAGAGATCTATCTTTCATCCGTCTTCTCGATCACCTTAAGCTGCCTTGATGGAAATCTAACTTCCTTTATTCAACAACTCAACCAGAACGGCAGAGATTCTGAAATTTACCAGGAATTCCGCTCTCATTTTACTGACGAACAATTCCGTCGCGCAAATGGCTTGCCCCTCCCCTAATGAATGAGATAAGAATGATCAGTAAGCAGAATGAGTATTCAATCATAATAAGGGGGCCACCGATGTCGAGGGGGTAGTTAAGGTCAGAGGGTGGAATAAAGCGGGGTAAGGGGGAGGTATAATCAAGCAAGTGCTTTCGTTCGTGATACCCTTTGGGGCATCACTCACTCAACCTTAAAGGGTGAGTAGCGTTCAGTCGAATTACTTTGTTTGCAGGCAAGTTGCGTGAAGGATGTTAAATATCGCACAGGGTGAGATAGAATATATTTTCTTTGTTTAAAGCAAGTAATTCAACTATTCAACTTCACGCAATGCAACTATTCCACTTTGGAATGAAACTATGACACTTTGGAAATCGACTATTCCACTTTGTGAGATATAATATATTTGTATTAAAGCAACTTGACAGCAATAAAAGTAATGAATTAAACAATCAAGTAATTGCGTACGTAATTAATTCCACTATGCAACTTAACGAACTGCCCGGGCAAGAAATGTGTTTTTCCTTTCTCTGATCTTTGATTGAGACAACGGAGGAAAGCACTTGCTTGATTGAGCGGATTCTTCTTGTAACTGATCAACTTGCATGTGTTAAGCATACGACTGAAGTAGCATGATTAGACCTTCTTATCACTTTTTCGACTAGCTATAAACTTCAACCCCCCTTCTCTTACTTAGATGGAGAAATAAGTAAGCAAGACTTTCGACCCTGCTTTTCTTTTCTTAAAAAATGGCGAATTACACCGAATTTTGCCTTCAACCAAGCCTTTCCGTTCCGAAATCGAGAAAGATCACTCTTCAAAGTCAGCCTTTTCTTATTATACGATATCTTCGCCATGGATGATTGAATTCCTCCTGGAAGCGAAGGCAGGAGCAAAGCCTATTGATTCACCAGTTTTCGAACCTACTTGTCGGCTACCCGCACTCTGTAACCAGAATAGGGCTCTGGACTTAAAACCACCCGCTTTTAGAAGTCTGGAAGGCGGCGCCTAAACTAGTCGGACTTGCTTGAATCGATAGGCTTACCGGACTTCTCTGTCTATTCAATTTCTTTTGTTGCAGACTCTTCCCCTTCCCCCGGCCCTGTAGTGGAGCTTGCCCCCCAATTCTCATAAATAAAGAGATAAGCGTGATTCTTTCTTTTATATAGCATATTAGATGTTCCTAAGATTCTAAAAAAACAAAACAAGCAACAGATAATAGCATTCAAGGTGAAACATGATTACCCAAATACGAAGTGCTCTTCTCCTTTCGCTTTGCTCAAGCTACGTAGTACCTTTCTTTTCCGAAACTCAAATAGAAAAGTCTCCCCATGGGACCGGGCTTTGAGGTTGTCATACCACTTTCATCCGATATCTAGTTTGAATTCTAAGACCCTCTTTATGCTCTCAAAGACCGGCTTTTACAGAACTGAGATTCCATAGGCCGAAACGAAGCCCTTTAAAGGTAGAATTAGGAGTCGAAGCCATGCATTTAGCCCGATTGCTATTCGCCCTTTTTAGCACTAGACTGACATTCTCATTTCGCTTGTTCAGTTCAACGAAAGCCGGTACTAATCAAGCACAGTTTAGCCCTATGATTGAATTGCGATAGTTGGATTCCCTCTTCCTATAGCTATGACTGGCAACCCCTATAAGTCAGTTTTTACTCCCTCTTTTAAGGTCGAGCCTATAAAAAAGTCAATATGGTCTAGCTAGTTCTCACTTCTCCCCCTATAGTTATAGCAGTACTGGGGAATTCCTCTATCTTCTTTGAATGAGGAGAGAGAGTACTCATTCCTCTCCCTCTGGTCGAGTGGCTTCGCTCCTATAAGCTAGTTCTCACTTCCGAGCTCTAACTCCTTACTTTCTTTCCCACCGTAGAACTCCAATTTCAAGGTTTGGAACGAAGCCTAAAAGGAGAGGAACCCTTGGTCCGCTTTCTCTATCTGGGGTTCATTCTGTTCGTACACATCTGATCCTTCTTTCTCAACCTTCAACTGATTCCGATCCTCTTTAAGCAGGAAGTGCGATCTGAAGGCCTGGGTTAAGCAAATATCTTTCTTCAATGGTAGATTCCACTCCATTCGCTTGTACTGCGCTCTACTGGCTCTAAGACCCAACATTATAGGAGTAACCTACACTCGCTCGCTCCCTTTCATCCGATAGAGAGTTTGAATTCAGTGATTTAGGAGCATAAATGTACTATCGGGAGAGGGCAAAAGCAAGCCTATATTCTGGATTGGATACTGCGCGAATTGGTCAACCGGAATATGGAATAGGAAAGTCTCTCCTTTCATAGCTCTCGGGCCTATTCTATTCATTACAGGAGAAAGTCACTATCCTCAGTTGCCTTGTCTCTGTATTTAGCCCCCCCTTTTCAGCCAGGGTAGATTCTTTCGATTCTTCAATGAAAGCTGCAACAGGATAATGTTCACCTCTCTTATCGCTCTGTCTGCTTAATGCCTGATATTGAATCGATTGGTGCCATTTCTTCTCTTGGAGGCAGCGCAATAGATTCATCTTGTCCTTGGCTTGTGAAGGGAATGAGGTAGGGTAGCCAAAGCCCCCAACAAAGGGATAGGGCAATCCTTCCCAAGTAATGCATAAGCAAGATCAGGACTAGAGGGGTGTGAAGAGTAGGGGGATCTCTTGTGCAAAGCAAAGACAGGTACGTGCTAGCAAAGAAGGGAAGTGGCAAGGGATTTCAAAGAAGAAGAAAGAAGAGAAAGTTAGTACACAGAGTCTTCCCCTGCCTAATTGATCTAATGATAAAGAAGTAGGCTAAGTCAAATCGAAAGTGTGTGTAAACAATAAGTAATGACTTGCTTTGTGAGAGCTCAGTTTCTAAGACGAAGGCTAAGAATTCTCTACTAGAGGGATTGAAAAGATCGAGGGTAATTTCTGAGTCTTGATGGACCTTTCTTATTATAGGCCAAAGGAATAGCTAAGGACTGATTCCCTCATTCTCATCAAATTGGGGTAGCTCAGGAACTATAGAATCTCTCAGGAGTTGAATAAAGTCTTTTATGCTAGTGGAATTGGGAAGCATGAGAAGTCCGTACTCCACATTCTAGCTTCATCCTTGGTTTTCAAAGAAAGGAAACTTCAAAGACTGACAGAAGAGAAAGGTAAGATAATTCTTTCTGGCCTTAACTGAAAGCGGGGGAGGCCCAGGTCTACATACAGGTCTTGGATCAATAGAATCCTCCAATTGCTAGGGAAAGAATATCGGGATTAGTCTCCTTGCCATTGCTACTGTCTTTTAAAGTCTAGCTATCCTCTCCTTGTCATGCTTAGTTATTCTGCATTGCTCCTTCTGATGATCTTGCTTTCTTGCCTTATAGAACTGACCTTTGTCCCCTCCTTCCGGTTTTCACTCACTTAAAGTCCATTCCTTGCTCTTGCCTAGTTCTAGGCTTAGACGAAAGAGCTCATTCATAGATTCCATCTTTCTAGCATTTCATGTCTTTCTTCCTTCAACTCTAATTCATGCCATGAATTGTTTTTGTCCTTCTATAATAGCTATTGGCTCTCTTCTCACCTCCCCTAGAGCCTATTGAAGAAAAATCCGAGGCTCACTCGCTGCCCTAAGCCCGTAAGTTCCTTCGCTTACCGCCTAAGATGAATCTATTGCCTCCCCTCCCTCCACGAGTAGATATTAAGTATTGAATAGTGTCAAACCCAATCCCAAGCAATAGTCAAGAAGCAAAAGTCAGGACTAGGAAAGAAAGGCAGAGACAGGGAAAGCTAGGGTGATAGCCCTATAGATGAGTAATAGGATAGGGAGCACTCCGCTACACTCATTAGGACAACAACCTCCTAACTACTATGAGTTAAGCAACTAATGGACAGACCAGACCGCATAAGACTACTGGAATAGAAAAAGAGAAGGGATTCACGGGCAGTGAAGGCAACCAAGGGAGAGGAATCATTCCATTCAATTCCGAAGCCTAGCGTCTCCTGTCAGACTGAATTCTTTTGTTGAGGTTCTGGCACTTCTTCCTCCGGCCCTCTATTTACATAGCGAAGAAAGGCAATCTTGCTCGAATGCGTGACTTATGTCTCTTTTTCCATTTAAAAAAAGTAAGATGAATCTACGCTCCTCGGCCTATAGTAAGTGAATGAGAGGGTATGGGGTTCCGGGTCTTTTTCCAGTCAAAATTGACTAATAGGCAATCCCCTTTTTCCGTGATAATGTGAAAGGACTCAATTCCTTCTTTCTTCCCCAGCGAAATGTAGCAGGAACAGCCTTCCCGCAGTCGCATTAAGGAGATTTATTCTTGAAAGTCTTTACTCCTTCACCCGTAGCAAGTACTCATTTCTATTTAGTTGTTTTCTTACTCTATCCGGCTATTGAACCTGGTTTCCCTCTGCATATGGTAATAGAGAGTTAGACAGCTTAGAGAGCTCCTCAAAGGGCTAGTTCTCACTCTGTTTTGGGGACCCCCAAGACTGTCTTTCCCTGTGTTTCCTAGTCTATATAGGTCCAATCTCATCTGCTAGCGCTTCTTCGTTGCTTGGTCGGGACACATTCATCGATTTCTTTTAATTATTCCTGGGCTTGCAAGTGACTTAATTTGGCCGTTCTTGCTGTCTTAAGTCGTCCTCTTTTCTTTAGAAGCTGTTAATTGATTTCGTGCCTGCCCTAAGGCTAAGGGGAGAACTGCATGTCCTACTAGTCGGATAGAAGCCTACCCACCTACCAGCCTACCTTGTTCATATCGAGCCGGACAGGAGAGAGACTCTTTAAAGTTAATAGAAGCAATTCCTTTTATAAGCTTTCAAATAGGCGCTGTAAATCAATTCAAATAGATAGGGGAGTTCCGAACCAGCAGCAAGCCCTTTCTAATGTCCTAGGCGAAGGCAGTGCAGGTGAAAGCCCAATAGATCCCATTTTGTTTATCGCTCCACATAGCTCACGACCCGGCACGAAGAAATCTCTTAGATGGGCGGATGCGAATCTGGATCTATCAACGGAGCAATTCCATTCCAGTCGTAGTCTCAATCCCATATTCAATTCAAGTCTCCGCCGTGTCTGACCCCCTCAATCTTTCTATCCGGAGTGAGTCAGGCGGCTAAGCCTTTAATCCTGATAAAAGAAAGACTTTTCCCACCCTCCAAGTATCCATAAATGGAATCGGTTTGAGTGAATTACTTACCGCAGTCAAAGCCAATAGGGAAAGTCAGGTCAAGAGAGAGTATCTTTCCGATTAGTGCATCTCGCACTTCCAATTCATTCCGAGTTAGCAAAATTGCCTTGGGTAAAGTCCTCTTAAATGGATTACTAGTTCCTTCCTTCCCAATCAATGCTAACTCTATCTTCCTCTCTTGTAATTTAGGAGATTTCCCCAGCCCATAAAGAACTCTAGTTACATACAGCTCTCAAAAGATAAAAAGAGAAAGAGCTATGAGTGAAAGTAAGAAAGTGAAAGTTCAGTCCCCCTATCCCACTGCCAAAAATCAGACAGCTTCTCTCAGTAAATACCATTCTCTTAGTTAGGTAGTAAGTAGATAGACGGATTAGTACTTTTACCCAGGGGTAGCCTTCCTTGTCGCCAAAGAAGAATGAGAATTGAGAAAGAAAGATTGGGCTTTTTCGCTTCAATAGCAGAAGCAAAGAAGTCAAATCAATGCAGCTTTCGTGCCCAGCCTAAAGATCCTATCCTCTTGCAGCTGGAGCTCTTGATGGCACGTTCAAGCGAGTTTATGAATGAATGAAATCAGTTGAAGGAGCGGAAGCCACTGTAAAGAATAGATGCAGGAGCGGAAAGCAACTCTAAAGAATAGATTGAGGAGCGGGAATCGTCGAATTGAAAACCCCCCTCGCCACTGCTTTCGCTGAGCTTTCCCTCACATTTCCTTTTCGATCCAAAGAACAAGGCCTTTTAACCAAGCCAATTTAGGCGCCGCTTTATGATAAT
>JAOTQJ010000011.1:23068600-23083025 GCA_025642045.1 Solanum sejunctum | reverse complement strand
CCAAGGACTGCGAAACAGGCGATTTCGGCCATTTTCTGTGGGTGTTAGCCCACGAATTTTGGCGCTGCCTGGGGTTCTGGGAAAATATTTTCAAAAAAGCATACGAGTGGGTCGTGGACTCGCCCGGTAAGCTGCCCAAATGGCCGACGAGCGTTGGCTGGGCCATGGTACGATTTTATGGCCCAATGACTACGAAACAGGCAATTTTGGCCATTTTCCGTGGGTGTTTGCCCACGGATTTTGGCGCAGCCTGGGGTTCCAGGAAACTATTTTCTAAAAAGTATACGGGTAGGTCGGGGACTCGCCCAGCAAGCGGCCCATGCGGCCGGCTGGCGTTGGCTCGGCCCTGGTAGGATTTTATGGCCAAAGGACTGCAAAATAGGCGATTTCGGTCGTTTTCTGTGGGTGTTAGCCCATTGATTGTGGTGCTGCCTGGGGTTCCGAGCAAATATTTTTGAAAAAGCATACGGGTGGGTCGGGGACTCGCTCAGCAAGCGGCCTATGCGGCAAGCGGCCTAGGTGCTGGTGGGCATTGGTTGGGCCCTGGTAGGATTTTATGGCCCAAGGAAGTCGAAACGGGCGATTTAGGCCATTTTTCGTGGGTGTTAGCCCATGCAATATGGCGCTGCCTAGTGTTTCGGGAAAAGATTTTAGAAAAAACCAAACGGGTGGGTCGGCTACTCGCCTGAAAAGCGGCCTAGGTGCTGGTGGGCATTGGTTGGGCCCTGGTAGGATTTTATCGCCCAAGGAAGGCGAATCACGGGATTTGGGCCATTTTCCGTGGGTGTTAACACACGGATTTTGGCATTGCCTGGGGTTCCGGGCAAAGATTCCCGAAAAATCATACGAGTGGGTCGGCAACTTGACCGACAAGTGGCCCAGGTGGCCGGGGGCATTGGCTGGGCCCTGGTAGGATTTTATGGCCCAAGGAAGGCAAAACAGGCGATTTCAACCATTTTTCGTCGGTGTTAGCCCACGGATTCTGGCGATGCCTGGGGTTTCGAGAAAAGATTCCCGAAAAACCATACGGGTGAGTTGGCGACTAACTTGGCAAGAGACCAAGGTGGTTGGCAAGCGTTAGCTGGACCCTGGTAGGATTTATGGCCCAAGGAAGGCAACACAGGCGATTTTGGCCATTTTCCGTGGGTGTTTGCACACGGATTCTGGCGCTGCCTGGGGTTTCGGGCAAAGATTCCTGAAAAAACATACAAGTCGATTGGCGACTCACCTGGCAAGCGGCCTAGGTGGCCAATAGCATTGGCAGGGCCCTGGTAGGATTTTATGGCCTAAGGAAGGTGAAACAGGCAATTTTGAACATTTTCCATAGGTGTTAGCCTACGGATTGTGGCGCTGCCTGCGGTTCCAGGCAAAGTTTCCCGAAAAACCATACGGATGGGTCGGAGACTTGCTCGGCAAGCGGCCTATTGGCCAACGGGTGTTGGTTGGGCCCTGGTATGATTTTATGCCCCAAGGAAAGTGAAACAAGCGATCTCGGCCATTTTCCGTGGGTGTTAGCCCATACATTCTGGCGCTGCCAGGAGTTCCGCTCAAAGATTTCCAAAAAACATACGAGTGGGTCGGCGACTCGCCCGGTAAGTGGCCCAGGTGGCCGGCGGGCATTGGCTGGGCCTTGGTAGGATTTTATGGCCCAAGGAAGGCGAAACAGGCGATTTCGACCATTTTCCATGGGTGTTAGCCCACTGATTCTGGCGCTTCTTGGGGTTCCGGGAAAAGATTTTCAAAAAATCATATGGGTGTGTCGGTGACTCACTCAGCAATCGGCCCAGGTGGCCATCGGGCATTGGCTGGACCCTGGTAGGATTTTATGGTCCAAGAAGGCGAAACAGACGGTTTCGACCATTTTTCGTGGGTGTTAGCCCATGGATTCTGGCGCTGCCTGGGTTTTCGGGCAAAGATTCCCAAAAAATGGGTGGGTTAGTGACTCGCCCGGCAAGCAGCCCAATTGGCTGGCGGGTGTTGGTTGTGCCCTGGTAGGATTTTATGGCCCAAGGCGAAACAGGAGATTTCAGTCATTTTTCGTGGGTGTTAGCCTACGGATTCTAGCGCTGCCTGGGGTTTCGGTAAAGATTTCCGAAAAGCCATACGGATGGGTCTGCGACTCACCCGGCAAATGGTCCAAGTGGTTGGCGGGAGTTGGATAGGCCCTAGTAGGATTTTATGGCCCAAGGCAAAACAGGCGATTTCGGCCATTTTCCGTGGGTGTTAGCCCACGGATTCTGGCGCTGCCTGGGGTTCCGGGAAAAGATTCCTGAAAAACCATATGGGTAGGTCAGCGAATCGCCCAGCAAGAGGCAACGGTGGTCGGCGAGCGTTGGCTGGGCCCTGGTAGGATTTTATGGCCCAAGGAAGGTAAAACAGGCGATTTTGGCCATTTTTTATGGGTGTTAGCCCACGGATTCTGGCACTACCTGGGGTTCCGGACAAAGATTTCCAAAAAACCATGTGGGTGGGTCGACGACTACCCCAGCAAGCAGCCCAGGTGGTTGGCGGGCGTTGGCTGGGCCCTGGTAGGATTTTACGGTCCATGAAAGGTGAAACAGGCAATTTCAGCCATTTTCCATGGGTGTTAGCCCACAAATTCGGGCGTTGCTCGGGGTTCCAAGCAAAGATTCTCGAAAAACCATACAAGTGGTTCTACGACTCACCCGGCAAGCGGCCCAGGTGGTTGGCGGTAGTTGGCTAGGCCCTGGTAGGATTTTATGGCCCAAGGAAGGCAAAACAGGCGATTTTCGCCATTTTCCGTGGGTGTTAGCCCACGGATTCTGGCACTGCCTGGGGTTCCAGGCAAAGATTCCCGAAAAACCATACGGGTGGGTCGGCGACTTGCTCATCAAGCGTCCCATGTGGCCGACGGGCGTTGGCTGGGCCCTGGTAGGATTTTATGGCCCAAGGAAGGCAAAACAGGCGATTTCGGCCATTTTTCATGGGTGTTAGCCCACGGATTCTGGCGCTGCCTGGGGTTCCGTACAAAGATTTCCAAAAAAACATGCAGGTGGGTCGGCGACTACCCCAGCAAGCAGCCCAGGTGGTCGGCGGGCGTTGGCTTGGCCTTGATGGGTTGGCCTTGATAGGATTTTATGGCCCAACAAAGGCGGAACAGGCGATTTCGGCCATTTTTTGTGGGTGTTAGCCCACGGATTCTGGCGCTGCTTGGTGTTCCGAGCAAAGATTCCCGAAAAACCATACAGGTGGGTCGGCGACTCGCTCGGCAAGCGGACCATGGGACCGGCGGGCGTTGGCTGGGCCCTGGTAGGATTTTATGGCCCAAAGAAAGCGACACAGGCGATTTCGGCCATTTTTCGTAGGTGTTAGCCCACTGATTCTGGTGCTGCCTGGGGTTCCGGGCAATGATTCTCAAAAAATTATACGGGTGGATCGGCGATTCGCCCGGCAAGCGACCTAGGTGGCCGGCGGGCGTTGCTGGGTCCTGGTAGGATTTTATGGCCCAAGCAACAAGAAACATGTGATTTCAGCAGTTTTCATAGGTGTTAGCCCACGGTTTGTGGCGCTGCCTTGGTGTTCTGAGCCAACTTTATTTAAACATTACACTGACTCATCCTTAACCAGTCCGATAAGAGCCTAGGTGGTGCGGTAGCACCGCAGGATACCTGTTAGGATTTTTTCGCCAAGCAAAAGGAAACAAGCGATTTCGACAATTTTTCTTAGATGTTCGCCCATGATTTGTGCCACTGCGAGAGGATCCGAGCCAACATTCCATAAATATTACACCGACTCATTCGTAACGAGCCTAGCAAGAGCCCAACAATCTCTTTCAGCAGTTTTTCATGGGTGTTAGCCCACAGTTTGTGGCACTGCCCTGGGGTCCAAGCCAACTTTCCCGAAAAATAGACCGAACCATCCGTAACGACCTGACAAGAGCCCACGATTTTGGCACTGTAGGGGGATTCGGGCTAACTTTTTCAAAAGATTACACCGACCAGTCCGTAACGAGTTGGGCAAGAGCCCCAGGTGACGCCTAGTAGAATTTTATGGGCCAAGCAACAACAAACAGGCGATTTCAGCAGTTTTCATCGGTGTTCATCCTCGATTTGTGGTGCTGCCCGAGGATGCGGGCCAACTTTCCCAAAAAATTACTTCGGCCCGTCCATAACGAGACCAGCAAGATCCCTAAGTGGCCTGGTGGCGCAGTAGGACACCTTGTAGGATTTTATGGGCCAAGCAGCAGAAAACAGGCGATTTAAGTAATTTTTCATGGGTATTAGCCCACAATTTGAGGCAACCTTCTCGAAAAATTACATCGACACGTACGTGATAAGCTTGGCAAGAGCCCCAGGTGGCCCAGCGCCGCAGGACGCCTGGTAGGATTTTGTGGTGGCCCGGCGCCGCAGGACGCCTGGTAGAATTTTGTGGTTAAGCAACAGGAAATATGCGATTTCGACAATTTTTCATTGTTGTTGGCCTATAAATATTTTTATGGTATGATTTTCGATCAAACCTTTTTCTTAATCTTTACAGGCTGTCCGTAATTAACTAAGAAAGCATTTTTCTAGCCTCAATCTTATGTGTGGAGCTTTTGTGTAGCACTAAGGAGTCACTCTATAGAAATTAAGCAATTTTCTCTATTTTTCATGTGATTGCTCATGAATCTTTTGATAGTATCAACCGTTGATTTGCATTTTTGTCAACTAATAAATACTACTCATTGTTTACGTCATTTTTTGAGGAGTTTCATTATCACGAAAAAACAAGTTAATTGCCTTGATTTGTATGTATTAGTTTATAAATATGTTGAAATGTGACTAATCAACTCTATTTGACCTCAAATTTTCGGATTCAGTCATGATAATCCAATCAATGTAATCATTGCCTACATTGAATCAATGCCTCTTTCTTGGAATTTTTGAGCCACAGAAATAGAAATACAAGATTAGTGTCAACTCCAGAAATTTTTTGGAATATGATAACACACTTTATCTGAAAGACTCCTTGTCAAGGAGAAACCAGTTCCTTGTTTCGTTCAGGCTTCCCACGATAGGAACACAACAGTATTGAAGAAACTAGAATGATGTTAGTTAATTCTATTAATGATAAAAATATTTCATTTTTACAATTAATTTAATGACGTCTACAAGCACTTCAAAACTGATGCTGAAACTGCAATTAATTTTTCAGCCATATGGAGGACTCCAACACGCTAAACGATGCCCCATCCAACAGGGCATCCCTAGCATCTATTCCAACCTTTTTTTTCATCTATTTCTTTTTGTTAAACCTCATTTACATAACTAAATCCTATTTTCTTACATCTACTCATGTACAGCGTCTAATCCCCGAGAACCCTCTTCGAGAACACGTTCAGAGCCTGAATAGAATCAATGGATCATCTTCCTTCTATTGGCTCAGAGACTTCCAGCCCCCATGCATGAATGAAATTTAGCAACCATGGACTTTCCCAGAATAAAGCAGAGCTTGCTTCATCCATTTGCAAAGGACAGAACATCCTTTCTCCTCTTTCTATGCCTGTTAAGGTAGAGGGGGAAAATTAGGTACGCCTAATAATCCAACCATCACAAGATCAGACAGAATCTTAGAGAATGAAATCCATGAAGAAAGCGAGTGCAAGAAGTTAGATGAACTTACCGAGCATTTGATTGCAAATTTGTCACTCAACCAGCTCTTAGACGGATGAGAATGATTGGGAATTGTCCACGCAGAATCTCTTTCGGGTGATGCTTCGGGCCCACAAGTAATGATCATACTCAAACCCAAACCAAATGGGTCATCAATGCAAAAGTTATAAAGTTTCAAGACTTATCGAAGCTTTAGTAAAAACAGAGAGAACAAAAGGTGCCTCTTCACCAGGATGTATTGTAGTAGGCACTATTGTGTAACCCTTTGGATCAGGATCTAGGACCATCTCACATGATATTTCTCGAGAATTTACATAGTCTGTCCCACCAACAGATTCATGCAAATAGATGTTATATGCAGCACGTCTACCACGTGTTTTCAGTATTCTCATCCCAATATAGAACATCATTGAATCATGACTTGATTGATAATTTCTGAAACCAGCTGTTGTCCTTGAGAAGCTAACACCCTAAAATAGCATTCTAATTAGTTTATTTGATCAACAGAAAGTATTGTCAATAAGCAACGTCTTTGTTCCAGATTAATCACAATAGTGAACCTGAGTTAAGGTGATGAAAACGTGAATTGGCAAGGAAGCATCAGGACCACTTGCTCTTAGACGGTATTGGGGATTCTGATGCCAAGTGTCATAATCCTGGCAGCCTCCAGCGCTGTAACCTCTCCATTGACCATGGATAGAGTAGCGCATCTCTGGTGGGTAGACACGACAAACATATATAGACCTAAAGTGTATCTGGAAATCTTGCCAAGACATCCAGAAAATTCCATCATTTGCCTATTAACAAGAAATCAGGAAAAATTAGTCTAATCCAGTAAAAAGCTTTATAAGCATAATTCCTTCCCAAGTAAAAAGTTGTATAAGCATAATTCATCAACAATGGGAAAAACTTCCATATACAAGATATCTACTCAAAAAACAGAGCGCTTACAAAACTAAATGGTTCTCCATAAAAAAAAAAAAAACAATTTCCAATATAAATGGGAATCTCACGGGCGCACCAAAACAAAATTAAAGGTACTATATGCAAAAAATCAAGTTTGTCTCCTTCAAAAGCTCTCGTATTTAACTCTCCAAACTACACATATAAGAGTAAACGGAGCAAAATCCCACACAATGTTTCTCTCTTCCATCTTCTAACAGACCAGCTGAATAGAACATCATTCACTGTTCGTCGTATTCCATCATTGATCCTTTCCAACCCTGTCTAGTGATTGGTATTCCATTACTGATATTTCTTGTGCCACAATATCTCAAGCTATTTTCTACTATATTGGAGGGGCCAAAGAAATTACAATTCACGATTGGTACTATATGCAGTTTCGCTGTTTGTGAAGCGGTATAGCAATCCTTTAGTTGTACCATTAATAGACTATTAAATATTTCAGGTCACTTTTTCGAATCCATTTATGTAATTGGGTTAATAATTATTTACTCAACTGTAAACTATCGATCAACCCAAAAATATTAATTCAAAAGGTGACCAGAAATAACTTACTCAAAAATGCATATTCTCACCATTTAATTTACAAATAAATAGCTTACCCTTGTGAAAAGAACAAGAAGATTCTAGCCTCATTCTGGTCCCACAAACAATGTGAACTATTTCATTCACATCAAGGTGTGACTATTGAGTTTTCTACAATCCTACCAAAATAAAACTCTATGAAGTCTCTTTTGGTTATTATTAATTCACCAGAAATAATGACGATGAAATAATTAAAAACAAATTACTTTGACAAGGTAAGTAATTTTATTAACAACTGGGGGAACCAAGTGCACGAACAGCATACCAAAAAAGAGAAACCAGCATCAAAAGATAGTTCTCAAAGTAACAAAACCAATTTTAAACACAAATAGGGATCTCATGGTGACACCAAGAGGAATTAGAAATAAAACAGTACTTCGCAATTATACAATCTCTTGTTTAACTCCTTCAAGCACTATCCTTCATCACTATTTCCATTAAATCCACCTAATAGATAAAGGGATGAGACTGCAGAGTCAAAACTTTAATAGAAAAACTTCAACAGATTTACAGCCTGCCACTTTTGACCACTCGGCCACTCTTCCCTTCTGGAGCCAAGATCCCCTTCAATGGGCTAATTCTAAGAAAGGGATGGTTCCCTCAATCAACCAAAAAGATTATTGCATGCCTTTGGACTTCTCTTCCTCATTCACCGTGCATGACATCACCCAGTGCAACCCAAACCCATTAAGAACCCCCCTCCAGAATCCATTTGTTACTTCACAACGCAATAGGAGATTATCTGCATTTTGCTCGAACTTTTGCACAAGAAACATGACAACAGTGTGAAATCGTGCAAAGGAAGAAATTACGAATGTGTGCTACCAAGAGCAAGGGTGTACAATCGGATGAACAAGAATTGGGAATGACAATTCTACCTCCCCACCCACACACCCCACACACACCCAAAAAAACAAATTATGATGGGGCTTCTAGATAAACTCAGGCATTACTCAATCCAGAGGTATCCCAAAGGTGGAAATTAGGCAGAAGAATCTTTATCCTTGTCTAAACTCTGGCCCTTAACCTGTGTTGCTTGGACTCTCCAATATTGTTGCCACAATCATGTTAGATTCTCCAAAATCCACTACTTTCAGAGTATCTGACATGCACCCGTCGACATTTTTGAAGAGTCCAAGCAACATAGCTCTTAACTGAAGAATTCATTAGGTAAAATCAAAGTCAATGACAAAAAACAGTAAATTGGAAGAGGGAGGGAGGGAGGGGGAGCACCTGTGGGACATGCTTAAGCTTGTGTTTCATCCTGTCAGTCCACTCAGGTGATGGATCAGACCATGGGCCATTCCATTCAACTTCATTCGCCCATGGATTCCGGATCTGAACAAGCTTGTGGCCATCAACTTCTCGGACCTGAGCAGTAAAACATACAAAAGATGACTCAGTGACTGAAATTTTCTTGGCAGGTGGTAATTCATAAGATAGAAGGATTGAATTTCAACCTGTAATATTGAATAGGCATGACCTTGGACAATACCACTGGAAGAGATATGCACATCTGAACCTGAAGGGCTACCAGCACCCAGTAAGAAACCCTCTTGTTTAAAGCGCAGGAGCTGAGACCAGAGTCTTCCACTTGCAAGATCGATCTGTGCCTCAGAACTTCTCATGTCAATCTCCTCACCAGCGCCTCCGGTGAGGTCTACAAGAGCGTCTTGCACAAGTCCACCCTCTAATGCCTCATATGAGCCATGAAGCTTCGCATAAGCTTTTTCTAATAAGGAGACCCACATTTCATTACCCTTCCTACTGGTGGCAAATGCTGGTTTACCAGGTGACTCGCATGGAATCCAATCATCGACCACAACTGGGACCCATTCCCCCTATAATAAATAGGGTGACAGGATTAACTTGATTCAGGGATCTTTTTAGAAAACAAAATCATTGTTTTTGTTTCTCACAGGAATCATTATATGAATTGACTGAGATACTCTCATCAGTACAGGATATTAACATAGAAAGACAGCATTATCCCATCTGGAAGTTAAATGGTGCACGACTTTGCTGTCAACTTGCCAGGTAAAATATTCAGGGGAAGGTACTGTGTACATTGATGCATTACACAATTGATTGGAAAAGTGTGACTCGGGCAAACGTAGTGTTTTTCCCAAACCAAGCAGCAGTAATAAATAAAAGTTGCAGAACTGCTCAATAAGTAACAGTATTAGTTACATACTTGCAGTTCTAAGGTAAACGAATGATTTTTTTTTCCCACGGGGTTTATAATGTAAGTAACAAGGAAATTTAGGGACAAGGACCTGATTGAGGCACATATCCATGCTTTTTCCCTAGAAGGATCACTCTGAATCAGGAAAAGACACAAATCTAGTCATTGTTATCCTACTTGACCGACATTGTTTTCACCCAAAAAGGAAAAGGCCTGTGCACACTCTATCATCTCCAGATCCCACTCTGTGAGACTGCACTGTGGTTCTTTTTATTTATTTTTTTTTATTTTTTTTTTTTTGAGTAAGTAAAATTTGTATTAACATTCAGTACTTAGGTAGTGCTAAACCCCTTGACAGTAGGCTATAATACATCAATGAAATTAGAACTCCAAATCCTAGCAAGATTCCAGCACATCTAGGATTATTTTTTGCATCTATAGGATAGCTCTTTGTACACCAAAAACACAAAAGCAACATACAATCTGTTTTGATTTTCTGTACTGTTCTGCTCGTCATCAAAACACCTAATATTTCTCTCCTTCCAAATGGTCCATCATATGCAAGCTGGGATGGTTCTCCAGTAGCTCCTATTTTTAGCTCCCTTCCCAGCTTCTTCCTAACTAGACACAGTGTCAACAATCTTACTAGGCATTGTCCATTGTATGCATCTGAGATTGATGAAAATCTTCCATAGCTGGTCAGTGATTCTGGAATGCAAAAACAAATGTCCCACTGTCTCAGCTGCCTCACCACATAAGCAACATTGTGTTACTATGATTTTGTTCCTCTTTTGTAGATTCTCATGTGTCAAGACCGCTTCTTTTGCTAACAACCAGGATAAAAATGCCAACTTCAAAGGTGCTTTAGTTCTCCAGATTTGCTTCCATGGCCAGATGGAGTATTGTGCCACTGTCGAGTTCAAAAAGTTGTACCTTGAACTAACTTTGTAAGCCCTGTCCCCATTCCACCTTAGTGTGTCCATTCCATTCTTTAGACCTTGAAAAGCTTCAAGAACTTTGAGAAACTCGGTTAGTCTAGGGATCTCCCAATCATTTAATCTTCTTCTGAAAATCAACTCCCAGCCTTGGGATGACCACATGTCAGCTATTGTTCTATCCTGATGGGTAGCTAAACCAAACAGATCAGGGAACTACTCACCAAGACTCCAATTACCTAACCACCTATCTTTCCAAAAGATGGTTTTCTTACCATCACATACAGTAATGGTAGTGTGGTTACTTTAAATGGGCCACCAGTTTCTGATAGATCTCCAAGCAGTGACACCATAAGGGTTGTTTGCTTCTTCGGTCATCCACCCATCCGGTTCACCATACTTTGTTCTAATCACATTTTCCATAGAGAGAGTGTCTCGTGAGCGTATCTCCACAACCACTTCATTTTCAAAGCTTTACTTTGGTTCTTCAGGTTTTTAATGCCAAGGCCGCCCTCTTTCTTGTTTGAGATGGTTCTTTCCACTTGACTAAGTGATAGCGCTTACCCATCCTTATTTCCCTGCTAAAAAGAGGTTCTCCTTATCCTGTCCAGTCTTTGTATTACCCCTGCTGGGATGGGGAGAAGTGTACCCCGCACAGAAGTATTGGGCTTTCCATCTTGATAATTTCCTTCCACATCTTTCCAGAATATTGTTCCAGATTTCCTTAGATCTTGATTTGCACCACCACCACCCCCAGTGTCATCCCTAGATTGATAGAGGGTAGGGTTCCAACTTCTCCTCCGAGAATTGAGGCCAAGAGTTCAATGTTTTGGACATTGTAGATGGGATAAATGTGACTCTTCTCCCAGTTAATGTGCAGACCTGAGATGCCTTCAAAGAGTACTAGAATTACTCTTAAGTATCTTAATTGTTCCTCATCTGCACCACAAAAGATCAACGTATCATCTGCATATTGTAGGTGTGTCACCTCCAGATTATCTCCATTGTTTTTTAGCCACTTCAAAACCAGATAACCAGCCATTAACCTTTGCTATCTTAATCATGTTATTGAGCCCCTCCATGGCTAGGATGAACAGAAAAGGGGACAGAGGGTCCCCTTGTCTTATTCCCCTTTGCGCTGGAAAAAAAAAAGCCTTCTGATGATCCATTAATCACTACTGAGAACTTTACAGTTGAAATGCAGAATCTGATCCATTTAATCCACTTCTCCCCAAAGCCCATTCTCCTGAGTGTTGATTAGAAACCCCCAATTCACATGATCATAAGCCTTTTCTATATCCAATTTGCATAGGATCCCAGGCATCTTCTGTGGAAGTCTTGAGTCGACTACTTCATTAGCTCTCTAATTTGTCTGCCTTGAATGAAAGCCATTTGCTTGGAGTCTACCAATTTATCCATAACCCTTTTCATCCTCTCAGTCAACACTTCAGACAAAAGCTTATAGAAGCTGTCTACCAAGCTAATTGGTCTAAAGTCTTTTATCCATATCTTATATTGTTGTTTACCCACCAAAGGAAAGGAAGAAGTTAGCTTTGGAACTCTATAATACTGACTAACAAAAATTCATAACATATATGACACAAATCAACTCCAAGGGGAAGCATGAAGATGAGTAGTCTCGGTTCAACTTCTACATCGAATTGCGGCTGAAACTGCCCCCAAAGGACCCTGTGTCCGTTAGTTAAATCCTAAGCACACCAGTAAAACAGAGCCAATTCGAAAAAATCTAAGATTCAATCAGAGAAAATTGCAATATGCACTATACTATTTGGTGCAGATGTCGAGTAATCTTGGAATATTTTCATGAACTACCAGATAGCAGCAAACTAATAAGAAAGTCCAAGGTGTCACACTCTCCACTTCCACATGTTCTTTCTTTTTTCTTCAGATGATTTATCCCCATATGTATAATCCTAGTCGCTAATGGTTCATCTCTATGAACTCATAGATCCTAAACTTTGAATACAGGAAATGTGTCGCTACCAAGGTATTGTCTAATGTTCAGACACATTAAAACAACTTAGAATTTAATCAATTGAAAAAATTCAGCATGTTCATGTTGGTGCTAAGATGATTCTATGCCCTTTTGAAGAACACCCGCAGGAACAAGTAAATGTACAAATAAAGTAGCCTAACCTGAATGCAGAAGCGAACTGTATATATTCCTTCCTGATTGTATTCTGGTGTAATTATGACTTCTGATATTCGTGAAACCTCAGTTAGCACAGCAACAGCACTTAGAAACCAACAATCACCCAGTCGTCCCTGATTAAATAGTACAGCAATACAGTGAACAACTGATCTATAGAAACAATACTCGCAACCAACTTGAGACCTGCTTTCCCAGAAAGCAAAAGAAAAAAGGAGGCAGGAGGGGATACTTTGAGCAAACAGTAAGAAGCAAGAGTATCACAACCTGACAAACATCTGAAGAATTTGCTACTCCAGAAAATAAGCACGGGTGAGAATCCAGATGCTTCTCTTTCACTATATCAGTAGGCCTCATCCATTCAGAAACAACCTGGGATGAACTAATATCAGCTAATGTATCACATATCATGATCGAACCTAGAAAACCAGGAGACCAATAAAACTATGAGCAAAGTACTGCCAATGGACTCACCTGCAATTTAGATGGAGGATTGTCCGGATCCATAAATAATGAGCGGTCATTGGGAGGAAACTCTTGATCAGTGAAATGTGATTCTCCTCTTGCTAAGAGAGCCTCCTTCACAGCTATTTCCACTGAAAGCATGTGTTGATTGATTTCCTTCTGTGTGTCTACTCGAGGCTTCCTCAATCTTCGAGTAAAAGAATCCACGTCCAACACAACCCCATCACGATCTGACCTTCTCTTCCTCCCACTGGAATACTGCCCATCCCAATCTACATCATCTCTGTCATAAAGATCTACATCCGCAGGATCACTGTCCCACCCATCAACCTAAGCAAGAAGATCCAAGTAGCAACCATCAGACAAATTCCGAAATTAGCAACAGAGACACTATCAATCAACTCCACCAATCTGGTTTCTTAAAGTATTTAATTGTATTAAAAAAGAGATCCTTCTAATATCTAAACCTTGAGTATCAACAAAATAAAGGGACACAGACCTATGGACCATTTTATCTACAAATGACAACTATTATGTATTGCAGGAAAAAGATCATTCGAACTGAAAAACACAAACCCTAGTCGGAGAATCTGCCCATTGCCAATTATCATCTGGCAGATCAATCATGCTGTACTCAGCAGAACCCATAGCCACAGGAAGCGACGCAATCTCATCTTCTGTCAAGCACCTTCCCCAAAGAAATACATCCATTATGTGCACCTTTGATTCGGTTCCTTCACTATCTGACCTCCCAAATGAATCAACATCAATGGGCGGTCTTATGCCCACCCAGACATCTGTTCCCAGCTCCCATATGCAACTAGCCACTCTAAGTGGTAGCCCTGTCTGGTAGCCATCAAAATTTCCATCCAGATAGCAAGTTACTTCACCCAATTCAGTATCAACAGTCAATGTTATGATATGCCACCTGCAAAATAATGCTTTTAAACATAAGACAAGACAGAAGTCCTTTTTACGCACTGTTTCGTATATTTAACACCACCTTGGTATGTTCTAATAAAATTCATTGAATTATCAGAAAAGAAGACAAGACAGAAGTCCTGAGCAATTACAGCAACCATCTTTACACAGTGATTCACACGACAAGAGGAAAAGCTTGCAAACCTTCCATCTGGTATACTGGTGGCACTTATACTCCACTCCTTTACAGTAGTTTGCTTGTCAGTTTTAGTAATTAATCGCAGCCCAACTTGCCCTGCTTCAATTCCTTGCTCAGAGCCAGCCACAAGAAATTCCCAGCAAATATTCTTCTGGAACTCAGTGCCGAGCAAACAAACAGGTCCAGATTCAGGCTGGACCATTACAGCAAGGGAGCAGCTAATTTTTTGACATTGACACACAGTAGGATCAATCTGACCGCACCGTCTGCCACTAGTAGTGGGTTCATCATCAAGTATACACACAGCACCAGCAAGTCCAGTCTGCGAAGGAAAAGATTTAAAAACAGGAAAATCAAAATACGGAAATTTGGTTTAAGTGCCTAATCAGA
>JAOTQJ010000011.1:23048163-23060382 GCA_025642045.1 Solanum sejunctum | reverse complement strand
CAGTAAAAGGAATGCATGTTTTAATTAATATACAAATACAATTAAGGAATAAACGTATAAAGGAATAGATCATTGTAACAACTCAACCTCTCATTTTGAAATTTTACGTTATGTTTCATGTTTTGGGACTTTCTACAGGCTGGTATTGTGTTTTAGGACTTGCTGGCATGTTTAGATTGAAACCTGAGGAGCTTGGGTGGATTTCAACGCACTTGAGACAAAGATAGCAATTGCAGATTGCCACTGCAAGCTTAAAAATCGCGATCGTGGAGCAAGTCTCGCAATCATGCAGTGCGGTTGGTGAGTAACCTTCACACCCACACAGATATGTCCTAGCAATGCTTCACAATCGGGTAAGGTATGGTCGAGATCGTGCAGAGCTTCAGGTATAAGAATTAGATTATCACATTATTTTCCATCTATATTTGGAGCTTGGGAGCTCGGATTGAGATGATTCTGATTGGATTTTTCTCCTACATATGAGGGTAAGTAATCTACACTTGACATTTAATATATATCTTGATTATCCACAGATTTTAACACCTAAAACATGGATTAAAGGGGTGAAATTGGTCGCTCAAGACCTAAACTCAAGGCAGTGCATTTTGGTGATTTAACTACCAAATTGAACTCAGATTGGAATTCTAATTACGGATTTAGACTGAGGAGGTTATGGAAAACACGAAAAGTATATCAAATTTTGAATTTTAAATTTTGAGTGTGGGGTTCGAGTTTGAATTTTTTGCTGACTTTTAGTCCAACTTCATTCATATTGCAATATGAGTGTTGTCAGACTCGTTTAACCTTGTAGAATACATTTTTCAATAGACTAGGAGTATTTGGAGGCTTTGAGGAAAGGAAAGGTAGTTCGTGATAATTAAGAGGTTTCAAACCAAGGTAAGTCAAGACTTTGACTTCAATGGAGGATTTTTGTTCCCCAAATTACATGATAATTAAAATATTCTATGTATTGGGTTAACACGTGAGAAACATAGATAAGAATATTGTTGAATTGTGTTCTTACATTATTACATTGAGACCCTATTTATAGACGCTACATTAGACTACTCTTCCAACTAGGACACTAAATTATAATCCTTTTCCAAATAGGATACTATATATTATTCCTATTCCTATAATAATATATACTATTCTTGTTCCTATTCCTATTCTAACACTCCCCCTCAAGCTAGTGCATTAGACTACTCTTCCAACTAGGACACTAAATTATAATCCTTTTCCAAATAGGATTCTATATATTATTCCTATTCCTATTATAACATATACTATTCTTGTTCCTATTCCTATTCTAACACTTCCCCTCAAGCTAGTGCATATAAGTCGTATGTACCTAGCTTGGTACAGACATAATTAATACGAGGACCGATGAGGTACTTGGTGAAGATATTTGCAAGTTGATCACTTAACTTCACAAAATTAACAATCAATCTCAATGTGTTGTCTTCTCATAAAATACTGAATTTAATGCAAAATGTAGTAAAATATATGATGATCAGCTCCACTATGAGTCATGCCAAACTATTGAATTACAATTTCAGTCCATCGAGTGAGCTGCGTAATTGGCATACAAGGCTACTAACCCCCCTCCCCCAAACAACAATAAAACTAGGTCGTTGCTCCATGTAGACTTTTTCACAGTGTAACAATCACGAAGAAATGCTTAAAATGTGGTATAAAATATATGGATCATCTAAGGACTGGCTGAAACGTGCTCATGCATCAAAGCATTAGATTTGATGATTGAAAGCGATCACAATATGAGAAATAAATCACATAGGTAGGATCGAAATGATTGCACGACCCTGCTAAAAAACAAAGATTGTACGGGTCATAGCCACCTGCCAAAAGCGAAAGCTTGTTGATTCTCTACAAGATCGTAGCGATTCTGATATGAAGAAATATAGGAGAAGAGTAGTGTTTATTTCAAAGAATCAGTTCGGATTCATGCCGAGGCGATCGACTACTAAAGCAATCCATCTTGTTCGAAGATTGATAGAGAAATATAGGGAAAGAAAGAGGGACCTTCATATGGTATTTATTGATCTTGAAAATGCCTATGACAGTTCCGAGAGATGTCCTATGGAGGTTTCTAGAGGCGAAAGGTGTTCTAATGGTGTATATTAGGGTGATATAGGACATGCACCATGGAGCCAAAACTTGAGTAAGAACAGTGGGAGGAGACTCGGAGTATTTTACTATTGAGATTGAACTTCATCAAGGATCTGTACTAAGCCATTTTCTTTTTGCCTTAATGATGGATGAGCTAACACGATCTATTCAAGAGGAGATTCCATGGTATATGTTATTTGCGGATGACATAGTACTGATTGATGAGACTCTTGATAAAGTTAATGATAGGTTAGAGGTCTACAGACATATTTTGGAGTCCGAAGGGTTCAAATTCAGCGGGACCAAAATAGATTATTTGGAGTACAAATTCAGTATCGCGAGGGATGAAGCGGACAGTGAAGTGAGGCTTGCCACTCAATCTCTTCCCAAGAGAGAGTTTTAAATACCTTGGATCCATTATCCAAAGTAGTGGTGATATCCATGATAATGTCACACATCGTATTGGGGCAGCATGGTGGAAATAGAGCCTTGCCTGTGGAATATTGTGTGATAAGAAGATATTACAAGTTTTATAGAATGGTGGTTAGACAGTCTTTGTTGTATGGGGTGGAGCGCTAGCCAATCAAAAAACTCGCATGTTCAGAAGATGCAAGTTGCGGAGAAGAGAATGTTAAAGATGGATGTGTGGACATACCAAGTGTGATAAGATTAGGAATAAGATCATTCAAGAGTATTTAGCGATGGCCTCTATAGCAGACAAGATGAAAAAAGTGAGACTGCGATGGTTTGAACATATGCAAAGAAGGAGTGCCAACGCTCCTATTAGGAGGTTAGATTTAGGGGGTTACACGAAAGAATAGATGTAGACCAAAAAAGTATTGGCGGGAAGTGATTAGACAGGATATGGCTCAACCTCATATCACCAAGAACATGGTCATGTATTAGGATAGAAGGTTAATAGGTTAATACGGATAGAAGGTTGTCTTGCCTTATGATATAGTAGGTTAGTAAGATTGGACACAATTTTATATATTGTGTTGTTACTGTCCGTCATTTATTTTCCTATTTTATTGTATTATAAAATTATCAACTGCTTTTCACTCTAGTTGTTATTCTACATCTAGTATTTTTTTGCTTCTGGGCTGATATATTTGAGTCGAGGGTCTTCCACAAATAGTCTTTCTAGCGGTAAGGCATGCATACATTTTACCCTCCCAGACCCCACTTGTGAGATTTCACTAAGTATGTTGTTTTCTTCTATGGTTCTTGACCGCTAAATGATTCAATGAGTATGCTTTCTTTCTTAAGATAAAATTATTAGCATTGATTCACATGCTAGGATTTTCCATCTAGGATGTTACATGTACTTCATAATACATGGATTGTAAACATTCATTTCGGGCACTATTAATTCCATATGACTGCAAATGTGTTTCATGCTTACTTAAAGAGAGGCATCGATAGGTCTCTGAACTTCGGCATAAGCGCTTTGACATATGTGCTGATAAGTCTACGAACTTGGGTGTCAACAATTATAAGATGTGTATTGGATACTCTACTATGGGATAAGGTTATGGCAAGATTGGACATTCTGTACGAAATGATATGGTTGGGCGTGCTGGGAAACTCAATGCAGGATTTGGACAACGCACCTATAGATCACTATCTGAACCAACCCTAACCGGACAATGGACATGTGGTTGTATTAGAGGTACTAGTATTTTATATTTGACAGTCGGCATCATGTGCATTTGATTCATTACCTCATAAGCATATTATATATGTTGTTTTTGGTGCATTCATTAATTCCAAGGTATTTGGCGTGTTGAGATAGTGTGCATACCTTCACATGTTCTGTCTATGCATATTACTTTTTATGCAGTATTTTCTATCTTATTTTATCAAGTAATTCATTAATAATAACGAGGACAGCTTGGCCGTTCACAAGTGATATGCAAAAGAGGTGAAACCTTTCACTCTAAGAGACACCCACTACTGTTATTTCATTTATTTGTTAAGATCATATTAACTGTTTAGGTTAAGACAAGTGTTTGAATGTCAACACTTTAGGTTAAGACAAGTGTTTGACTGTCAACACTTGCCACTACTTTGTTGGAGTAGGTTAATAATACTTCTCGAGTACCGTGTTGATTTTGTACTCATTCAGTCATGCTACACTTGTTGTACCTTTGTGCACAAATTTGAGTTGAACTGTCACAATATTCAAGAGGAATGGGAGATCGTATAAGCATTCTAGAGTTGAGTTGTCATTTAGATCTTAGTAGCTTAGAGCTTTTTACTCTTGTTGTTTTCCAAGCAAACATTGTACCTCTAACATTCATAGTTGTATTTTTCCATTCACTATGAGATTTCATTGGGTATGTCATTGTATTTTTCTCTTCATCGTCATGAATAGAGAAAAAAAGTTGCAACAGCGATTATCAAGGATTGTAGTGTTTAATTCCGTCTACTATCTGACTTGAAAATTATCTGTTTATACTCCATTAGTGCCATATTAGTTGTTTACTTTCCCCTTTACATGGCCCTTAAGAAATCATATAAGTAGTATAGTTTTACTTATTTACCCCTTAAGAGACTCATTTGGGACTTTACAAAAAACTTGTTCTCACATTCAAAAAGAATTAAAAGGATGAAACGGCAAAAATGCAATTATTCCTGTCTTGGTTTTGTAAGTTGACAAGTAATTGGGGACAACTATGTCGCGTAAGAGTGGACAACTAATATGTGACAAAGGAAGTATTATACTATTGTACTTTATTGTTGCCATATTGTCTTGATATGGTGGTTATTTTAGATTACTTTTAGATTGGTTCACCTGACTAAGAGCATCATCACGGTTTAGGGAAATTTGGGCCATGACAATCACAAACTGGACTTGATGTGCCTAAAGATAGTTTCTTCACACTAATGTAAATGTTTCCCTCTAATAGAATTAATGCAATATACGTTGCTTCTGAAACTTAACAGCAATTGAGGCATCGTTAATAATACAAGAAGGGCTTACCTTAAGAATGAAAGCAGCAGACCAACACAAGTGCTCAGCATCCACGCGATAAAGCCATACTGCAACAATGTAGCAAAATTTACCCAACAAAAAATTGTATTAACATTGAGCATCTAATGCAAGGAGACAACAGGTCAGACTGCCTTCTGAAAGTATTACGCTAAGGTGCATCTCAAAATTTAAAGAACCACACTGGTAAACGCATCATTAAGTCAAAAATGAAAATCCACTAATCAGGACATATTTATGCTGCAGAGAGAGGGCTCACTATAAGAAGATCAAGTTTCCTGTGTTTGATACCCAGCAACCTGAGCAACCATGAATCATCAAATTATCTTCTCTTATTTCACCTGACCTCTTTTAGGGATAACATTAACTGAGCTTGAACATCTATTTTGGAGCTAGCCATAATTCAATGGGAAAACTACACAAAATATATCCAATTGTGAAACCATTTACTCCAATTGGACCCAACTCAAACTATTAACCCTTAATGAACCCATGGCCCAAACTATTTACTGTCGTACCTCACTCTCCTTTTTTATTTCGCCCATGACACCAACACGACATCAGCATGATTGCTATGAATTACTCCATCGGTATATTGATACCCTATTGGTATCATATAGGATTGGGCTTTTTTTAAGAAATAAATAAGAAACAATTAAGAGAAAATTATTAAAGTCACAATCTTATTTATTAAACTCTAAATTAGTAGAAAATATATTTTTTGTGATACTCCGTCGATATATTGATACCATAATGGTATCATATACAAGTGAGCTTAATCCTCTGTGATGCTCCATCCATATATTGATACCCTATCGGTATCACATAGGATTGAACTCTTTTTTAAGAAATAAATAAGAAACAATTAAAAGAGAACTATTGAACTCTAAATTAGTAGAAAATATTTTCTTTGTGACACTTTTCGGTATATTAATACCGTATCGGTATCATATAGGACTGAACTTAAACCTACATGATACTCTGGCAATAAATTGATATGCTATCGGTTCTTCTGTAATACTCCATCGGTATATTGATACCCTATTAGTATTATATAGGATTGGACTCTTTTTTAAAAAAATAAATAAGAAACAATTAAGATATAACACCAATAGGATATCACCGAAAAGCTTGCTACCATTCTCTGGAATACTCCGTCAATATTTTGATACCCTATTGGTATTCTCTGTGATACTCCGTCGGTATATTATTCCCTATCGATATCCTCTATAATACTTCGCCGGTATATGATACTTTTTTGATATCATATAGAGTGGGTGAGGACATTAGCATGACGTCAAGCGAATTTAATAGTAGATAAATTTGGAGGATATTAATTGTATTTCGGGGCAAGCGGATCATTTATGATGAAAAGGCGTGTTTTCCGTAGTTTTCCCATGTTACAACTTTTGTACCAATCCGGTCATATTAATTAGGGGGCATAACTTTCAGCACTGGACTATGTCCAGTGTCTCTTCGTTTTTTGTTTCTTTGAGCCTTATTTCTCACTTGGTAATAAAACTTCTTAGTTACCATAAAGATTAGGGGGCATAAAGGTAAAAGGGTATATGAATGTAACAAGTTTGCTTCAAAGGGCATGGGCTTAGTTTTCCCTAATTCAATTGCTTAACTAGGCCAGCATAGCTGAGCAAGCAGAGGTACCACATTAACTGGATTCAAGAGATTGGATGGTACAAAAACCTTTTGCCTGGCTTCTAGCCGCCTAATCATTCTGGTGCCATGAAAACCGTATAACAGAACACTGTCCCTCACATCACAGGTACATAAAGATTTCAGATGAATATTTAGAATGCAAGATACAAAGAGGAGAGGAGCCTGGACCAGTGCTGAAACCCCAGTACCTAAAGACGATCACTCTTGCAATAGAAAGGAAGCATACAAATCACGTAGATAGCATCAAAATATATGAGAGCTTTGGAATCAACATCAACCTACATTAGAACACTGCATGGAGACAATAATACACTTAAAAATAAGATTTACTGGCAAACAAAAGATACAATGACTAAGCTTCATGAGTAACAATGGCATAAAGTTATCACAACCAAAACCTCAAATAGCAACAACATACTCGGTGGAAAAACAAATAAAAACAGATATTCGTAGGCAAAGAACAAAAAATATAAATACCTTCCGAGGCTTTGAAGTCATGGACAAATCTTCAGCTTGTAGTGAACGAAGGAAGGCCAAAATAGAACAGACAACAGGAGACAAAAGGAGAACCGCAATGCCAAATTCAAACTACAGACAGTGGTTCACCAAATTTTGTTAGAAATGGAAATACAACTATATGGAGTACATTTTAACTGCACCGTACTGCAAATACACTTTAATCTGAACATTTGAAGTAGCAATGCATTACTTACCTGTTGGTGTGTAGCATTTAAAAGTTTTATCGTCTTTGGTCGGAAGATAGCCACAATGACGGTTTCAAGAATGAAGATTAGACTGAAAAGAAGCCATGCCCGCTCTGGAGTTCCTGCTATATGATGCAACATTACTCTACAACTTTGAAGCCACCTTCCTAATCCTTGGAGTCTAAGTTCTTCCGAAAATGAAATTTGATTAGGTAATACGTCGTCACCGCCATTTGAATCGGTGACAGGAGGGTTATTGTCACGATGTTCTCGATCAGCGTCCAAACTACTTCTCTGCAACAAGGCTAGAATCATTGGGTCCAATCCATTCTCCTTCAGCATCACAGCAAAATTAGGATCAAGCCCTTTATCTTGCAATAAATTAGCTAACTCACGATCTGCATGTCTTCCTTTCCTCTTTAACATAGATGTAATCCTGGGATCACTCAACTTTTCTTGAAATGCAAGTGCCAAATTCAAGTCCAGTATCTGTTGATTGGCGGAAGTGGATGTACTAGAATCACCACCTTGGCTTTCAAGGCCACTACTAGAACAAACAACCAACGAACTATTATGCTCTAAATTTCTGTCAACATAAGATGATCCTACTTCAGGCTCTTGAACTACTGAACGACAGGAACTACTACGTAGAGCTAGACTTGGCCTTCCACTGTCTATGCTCTTATCACTATTAATCCCCTCAGTGTTATTCCAGGTACTGCCATCACCAGTGCAAGGGACAGTTGCATTACCAAGATGACCAGCATCAGCACTACTACTGCGCTTCACACTTGAGCCACAACCCTCGGAAGAGCTTGCAGAGCTATTTTGGTCTTTTCTGCGGAAACCTTCTCTAAGGCGGATAACTGTGCTCTGCAAGGCATCTCGCCTTGCTGCTAATGGGTCTGTAACTGATAAATGCCGTGAAACAGCAGCACCCAACAGCACAGATGCTACAACTGCATAACTAATACAATGTCCAAAGTACCTGAAACAAAAATGTTGCAGTAAATGATTAGAAGTTTCTATTCTATAAATAATATTTGAAGGCATGTATTTGCCCACAGGTATAAGAAGACTTGATTATGGAAGGAAATTCATTAGCGTGAGTTAACACAAACCAGTAATGAACGCCAAAAGAGATCAGGAACACCCGAGATGTACCAGCAACAAAAAGTACGACAACTCGACTTTTCAAAAGCTTAAAGCCATATAAGCATGCTCCCAAGTTCCAATCTGATTAGAATGAAAAGCTAGTGAATTCATTATTTATCACAAGGAAATTAGAAATTATTTCCCAATACGAGTTAGGAAAGGAGACAGATATATGCAGGAAATGAACTACCAAGGATTATCACGGCAGCTGATGTTGTAGCCCCAAGCCAGTTTGATTCCTTTGCCGTCAGACCATACAGGATAGAATACACAAAGAGTACTACAAGTGAACCAACATACAGAAGTCCAAGATGCACAGCCCTGCAAAGCCGAAGTTCAGCATGAAAATGATAAAATTATAGATGTCGCAGAAAATCTCAAAAAGAATAGGTCTGGAAATATGACGAGTAGTATAAATGAGGACTACTGTACACATGATATAACAGGTTACTGCTCTAATCTAAAGTCGCATTTATATTATTTTATTTAGCAGTGGATATTTAGATCTACTGCATTTACTGGAGTGTGCGCTTTGTTTTCTCGGAGTTGGTATTCCTTTTTTCCAAAGAGATTTGAGTTACAGCCATTCTTTAGAGATCTTTGGCTCTTTATTTTCTGATCCTGTTAGCTAAGAACATCTTGGCCTCTCTTCATATTCGTCCATATCTTATAATAAAAATGTTTCATCCAAAAAAAGGTGTAATATTTGTCATCCCTATCGTTTTTATAAAACCCTTCCAATATCTGTTCAAAACACCAGCCAACAAGAATGATGTTCCCCTTCAAAAAGTATTAAATTTACATCTTACTCGGTATTGCCTATAAACGGTAGCACATCAAAGATGTCTTCTGTTTGAGCTAATACATCACGGCTTCAGCAAATTGTTCTTCACATCCGCAAAAAGTTTCTCTGTCCAAACTGCGCACTACATACATGTAGGGACAATCTTCCATCTCTTCGCCTTCTTTGTTACATTTGAATTCCTGTTCCAGCTGGCTTAGTACTCCTTAAATGCTCCCAGGTTTCACCCACCTGATCCCCTTCAAGCTGATCAATATTCTCCTTGGCTCGGTTTATTTGCAATGAAAGAAAAGATGGTTCATTCTCTCTGCTTGCTCGTCGCATAAAAAACATCTAGAAACCAACTGGTCACCTCTCTTGTTTAGGTTTCCATGTATCAAGACTGTCTCTTTGGCAAGCAGCCTTAAGACTTCTTAGCACCATCTTTTCCCATTCTTATTTGGTATACTCAGATCTATCTCGCACTAATTTCTTTACCTAAATTTTGATTGACTTGTTTTCACTCTTATTTTTAAAATAAAAAGAAAACCCATTGAGCTTCACCAATTTTCCTCAGAAAGCACTAGGATTTTTGTGAGTGAAACACACATTTTATTAAGAATGACTTGTGGAATCGGATGAATCATGAACTTTTGAGAAGTTGCTTGATGATTTATGTACAAACAAATGTATTCATAAATATTTCTAATGATGCTATTATAGAACATTACAAGAGGTGAAACCTTGTCGAGATCGGTTCTGATATTGTAGTTACTTTCTGCTTTCGTTAGTAAAATTTATTTTGTTGGCTTTTTTGTGTGTGTTTCCTATATTTGACACCCCGTAATAAAAAGGAAAAAGTACACAAATAGACCTAATGTGAAATTATTTACCCTTATTGGACTCAATCCAAACTATTTACCCTCAACGGACCCATGGCCCAAACTATTTACCTTTTTACCCCACTTTCCCCTTTTAAATTTGCCTTGACGTCATGCTGACATCAGCATGATGTCAGCATAAATACTACGAAATAATCCTCTATGATACTCCTGTGGTATATATATACCATACCTGTATCATATAGAATGATCTAACGATATATTGATACTTAATTGATATCATATATGATTATATTTTTTAAAAAAATAAAAAACAAATAAAAAATTTATTAAACTCTAAATTAGTAGAAAATATATTCATTGTGATACTCCGTCAGTATATTTATACCATATTGGTATTGTGTAGGACTAGAAAATTATTAAAGTTACAAAATTATTTATTAAACTCTAAATTAGTAGAAATTATATTCTTGTGATACTTTGTTGGTATATTGATACCCTATCAGTATCATATAATTTTGAGCTCTTTTTTTAGTAAATAAAATAATTGAGAAAAAATTATTAAAGTTGCAAACTTATTTATTACTCCCTCTATCCCATTTTATGTGGAACCCTTTGACTTGGCATGGTGTTTAAGAAAAAAAGAAGAATTTTAAAACTTGTGGTCTAAAATCATTCTTAGTTGTTTGTATGGCTGAGAATCATTTCATCAAGGATAAAAGAGAAATTCTAAGGTTAAATTATTTCCGAGTAGAGTAAGGTGACATTCTTTTTGGGACGGACCAAAAAGGAAAGGGTGCCACATAAAACGGGACAGGGGGAATAAATTCTAAATTAGTAGAAAATATATTATTTATGATACTCTATCAGTATACTAATACCATAGCGGTATCATATATAGGATTGAGTTTAATATTCTGTGATACCCTCTCGGTATATGTATACCCTATTGGTATAACATACACGAGAGGTGCTGATGTCGGTGCACTAATTTTAATATTAGGTGGCGAATTTTAATAGTAGATGGGCATAAAATGTAAAAGGATATATGGATGTAAATAGTTTGCTTCAAAAGCGCATAAGCTTAGTTCTCCCTAATAAAAACTCAACATGAGGAGGCGGTCTGGATTTCCTTTCATGCAAGGTGGTCTGCAAATAGAAGTTTAAGGGCAAGGCTCTGAAGTTTTTTCAGACAGAAAATAATGGAAATATTCAAGGTCTCCGGTTGATTATCATGGTTAAGACTTCTTTCATGATCTAGGATGGAATTACTTGAGATTTTGCAAGCTAACCTAGACACAATGGTAATCAAGATAGAATAATAATAATAATAAAAATAAATAACCAGGCTCCACTTAAGGTGGAGTATTTCACTTGGACGATGGTTAAGAAAGCTGGTTCTTTTTCACTGGTAGGTGAAGGAAGTTGTTTTAATACATAAACCCCACCCAAACCCAAAAAAAGAGCCTTAAGTACTAGATATTTTCTTTGTGAAGATATCTGTGAGAAATATTGGAGAAAAATATTATTGAATTATTGTATACATTATTACATTGAGACCCTATTTATAGATATTATATTAGAATCCTTTTTCAACTAGGATACTATAATACAATCATTTTCCAAGTAGGATTCCATATACTATTACTATTACTGATCCTATTCAAAATAGGATTGTAGATCTTATTCTTATTCCTATTCCTATTCTAACACTCCCCCTCAAGCTGGTGCATACAAGTCATGTGTACCTAGCTTGTTATAAATGTAATTAATACGATGACCAATATTACTATTCCTAATCCTATTCTAAATAGGATTGTAGATATTATTCTTATTCCTATACCTATTCTAACACTCCCCCTCAAGCTGGTGCATACAAGTCATATGTACCTAGCTTGTTACAAATGTAATTAATACGATGACCGATGAAGAGCTTGG
>JAOTQJ010000011.1:23015430-23041910 GCA_025642045.1 Solanum sejunctum | reverse complement strand
GGAGGGGGTGGGGGAGGTAACCTTTGTGTATGTTGCCAAGTCAGTACACGGATTGCACTGAAACCATAATTACAACTAAATCAAAAGACCGAAACACTGACTCACAATCCTAACAAGATCCTAGGATATCCACAACTGAGTCAGTATCCTCTAAGTATATTGGTTTGCACTAAAAACAAAAAAGTCCAACGCAATTTAGTTTGATCATCACAGTTTTTCCTCTCAAAACATCTTGAATTCCTTTCCTTCCATATTGTCCACCAGATGCAAGCTGGTATTTTCTATAAGTTGGATATTGAGTAGGCTTTCGATCATGTAAATTTGACTTGCGAAATCTCTGGAAAGAAATAGGCTATGGGGGAGAAGGGATTGGGTGGATTAATTGGTGTATTTATTATGAAATTTTCAGTAGTTATAAATAGGACACCAGATGGCTTTTTCTTAACATACAAGAACTTGAGAGAGGGTGATCCACCATCTTCCTTCTTATTCATTCTAGTAATAGAGGAAATAAGTTTAATGATGTGCAAGGCCAACTCTCTAAATTGGCCCAAGGGTTTAGTATGAGGACAAAGGGTTCCAATGGAGTAATTGCTTCTTGCATCTAGTATGCTGATGATACGCCAATCCTTCGTGGGTAAAAGAAGAACCAATTGAATTATATTTAAGAGTCGTCTTACAGTTATTTGAAGCTATGTCTGGTAGATAGGTCTGGGAAAGATACATTGTTTTCCATTAATCATGTTGAAGACTTGCAAATGTTAGGAGAGAATTTGGGTGACGGATGTCTGAATATCAAGGCATACCCCTAGGTGCCAGATATAAGGCCAAGCAAGTATGGGAAAAAGATGAGAGAAGAGATTTGAAAAGAAACTTGCAACTTGGAAAGTCAATACCTATCCCTGGTGACAGTCATAATAATCAACAGCGTATAGGATCCTCTTCCTACTTATCTAATGTTCGGTTTTACTATGCCTATAAGCATAATCAGTAAAGCTTAATGGGAATGGTGAATTTAAAGACACACAACTACAGCCTTATAATCAAGTGTACCCCAGTTTTGACAGAAAAATGCCATGCTTAGATGAGTTAGACATATGATGGTAGTCAATACTATGTAAATGTATATGTATGAATGTATGTATGCAACCAACGCAAGTGGGTATATTCATTTTTCTTCCTCGCAAAAGAACAGGTTTTCTCCCAGAAAGTATAAGAAGAGCAATACATACTTGAACTTTGCCACTGTGTTCTCCACCAAAGCATTATTGAGTAGAATGCCAAAAGCAGGGAACTTCCAGCCATTATTACAGCTAGACCAACTATATCTCGCCCCAATATCAACATTAACCAGCATCCCCATGTAACAAGCACCACAACCGGAGAGATCACAATTATCCATGCAAACAGTGAGAAGAAGCTACATATAATTCCTAGCTGAGGCCCCTGTAAGAATCCCGGCCATTTTCGAGCAAAGATCCAACTGAAAAGGCCAAAAAATAGAGATATTAACCACAAATAACATTTTACATCCATAAAAAGGAAAGCATTGATATATCTGAACAGATACATGCACTATATTGTATGGTACATTAGTAGCTAGGCGGAACTGTCAAATCAAACAATTTTAAAAAATAAATATAGTTGGACAGCAAAATTGAGTGAACAGACAGTCTCATGGATGAACTACCATGGGCAATTAAAGGAAACACCAATTGCTGCGACCTGCAGTTAGACCAACATATCTTTGTTTTGAAGCCTTTTATATGTACTGCTGTCAGTGGAAAGCGTCATAGATCACATCCCACTTAAACCAGAGGACAAAAAAAAGTTTATAGCCACAGAGGTCCTCTTTTTTCTCTTTCTTTTTTTTTCGGGAATGAAATAAGATTTTGTATAGCTGGAATCAGGAAGATGCAAAGTTACAAAGATATGTTAAATCCAACAACAGTAGGCCTTTAAGCGTAGGGAGCTGATCAAAAGCAAAACAAGGTTCAGGGTTCAGGCTATTAAGCTAACAGAGAGCCAAAGAAATCTACAAAAGAACCTACATCATTTACAGGAGCATAATAAGTCCAACTAAATTTATCCAAAAAGAAAAACAGTTAGTCCAACCAAAAAGTAGCAATGGACATCTACACTTAAGAAGTGAGATGGGAGTTGAAATCATATCAAATCATCTTTTATTCCTTTCTATTCAAACACACCAAAAATACAGCTAGGGATTATTTTCCACATGTTCTTGATCACTTTACTATTCTCCAAGAATTTTGGCTTTCAACTGCTTTCTTTTCAGTCAAAGGTAGTGCCCAAGAGAGGTCAAAAACTGATAGGAACATATGCCAGATGTCAGTAGCCAGCAGCCACCGAGCAGTGCAAAAAGAGATGATTATAGTTTCTAAGTTTTACTGGCGGATGGAGCATCTATTCACTAGTTGGAACTTTCTCCTACAAGCCTACGCAGGTTGTCTTGAGTCAGTGGCCCCTCGCAGTGCTATCCAAGTAAAACAACTGATTTCTGGGGAAGTTTTGCTATCCAGATTAACTTCCACGGCCAGAGATCAATGACTTTATTCTGTGAGCACATTTTGTGATCTCCTGCCTGTACACCGTATGCACCTTTCTTGGTGCTTCCCCATCTCATTCTATCCATGCTTCGGCTATCTATAGTAAAGTTGTTTAATCTTCCCACTAGGTCTGAACATCTTGTGATTCCCAATCTTTATAATTCACTCTGAATTGGACATCCCATATGCTACCTTCTCTGTGATTCTCCACTGTAGAGTTTAAGTTAGTGGCTATTAAAAAAAAGAGTTGGGACATGGTTTGCAATGTGGTATCACCAAGCCATTTGTCCTTCCAAAACTTCACCAAAAGCCATTACCAGCCTTGAAGGACATGTCTTGAATTGTCAATGTATTTCCAAGGTCCCACTCATGTGGTGCTATTGTGCTCATGGTGCTCCAGTTGTCCTGATGGTCATACTTGGCTCTCACTATATCTTTCCACAGACTATTACCCCCTTGTCTATCCTTGCCAAGTGCCTAATCCCCAGTCCACCCATTATTTTAGGTTGAATTACTATAGGCCATTTCACCAGGTGGAGCTTGTGGTCTACATTGTTCCCTTCCCAAAGGAAGAATCTTCTTAGCTTATCTACCTATTCTAAGGCATTTTTTGGCATTGGAATTGAGACATGATGTATGTGCGAATGTTGTCAAGAATATTGTTGTTTTGGGTCATCCTTCCCGAGTGAGAGGTATTGTATTTACCATGTATCCATCCTCTCCTCCACTTTTTCAATTACTCGAAACTAAACCCTCTCCAACTTATATTTAGCTCTCAGAGGCATCCCTGGGTAAGCAATAGGGAATGAGCCAATGCCACATAATGTTAGCCAATTCTTCCAAGTTTGGTTCTTCATTCACCGGGTATAACATTTTTTTAGTTTGTGAATATGTAAAATCAGAAGGATTAGGCTGAGGTATTCCAACTGTTACTTGCATTCCCCACAAAATGTTAGTGTAATTAGCATACAACATGTGGGACACTGATACAGAGGCTCCAATACTACTGGGAATGTTAAATCCTTCAATCCATTGGATGTGTTTAGCTTTGTCTAGCATTTTGCTTCAGCCTTCAATGGCTATGATGAACACGAATGGTGAGAGTGATCTCCTGCCATTTAGTCCATTTGATACATCTTTCTTCAAACCCATCCCCCCAAGAATAGATTCGGTCAGAAGCCTTTTCTACATCGAGCTTGCATAAAACTCCAGGAATTCTCCTCTTCAATCTTTTTAGAATTTCATTTTGTTCCCCAAAAATGAGCTTTACCGTCACTGATTTAATCCCCTCTGCTAAGATTTTGGCTTCTATTATACACTTCCAATGAGGCTAATTGGCTAAAATCTTTGTGTTCCATTGCACATTTCCTTTTGGGACAAGAACAGTAAAGGAGGTATTAGATCTGACCATTTGACAGTTTTGGTGGGAAGTGATTCATGGTTGCCATAATATCCTGCTTAATGAAGTCCCATGCTTTTTGATAGAAAGTTGAGCAAATGTTTTGATGGTTGCCAAAATTTCTTTTTCTTCGAATGCCCTCTCTATAGCTAAGATTTCCTCCTGCATAGAAACTAGCTTTACCAACAAGGTTAACACTTGGTCTCCGCTGCTCATCTTTCGTGTAGCCCCTGTAGAAGCTCAGGATCTCTTTTTGATGGTATCTTTACCTTCAACGATCTCACGAATAATTTTAAGGTTGTAATGCAATTGTACTTCCATTCAGAGTTGCCATTTTTTGAAAGAATTTGGTGTTTAATGTCTCCTTTTTATCCACAGACTTCTAGATTTCTGTCTCCGAGGTATCTTCTAATTTGGCCATTTGTTGTAGTTCCAGCCTAGTTGCTTCACTTTATATTTCTCCTATTGTGATTGGACCTTTCTTTTGTTGCTTGCTCCAACAAAGTAAGCTCATCCTGTAATTTCTTTTTTTGTTCAGATCTGCCAAACTCTTCTCTATTCCACTTACTGATGTCTTTGTTCAGATTCCTCAATTCCTGCACAAGCATAAAATGCGGCCCTCCTCTAATTAAGTAGCCCTGTCACCAACTTTTGATTTTGTCGATATACCTAAAGCCACATATTTTAAAACTTGAAATAAGACAGAGTGGCTTCCCAATCCCTACATTCAACATGAATTGGCATGTGATCAGATATCATTCTACGCATCCCTGTTTGTTTGATTGCTTTAAAGCTACCACACCATTCTCGGAGATTAGGAACTGGTCAAATTCTTATGCTTGCAATAAATCTCCCCCTCTAAACCATGTGAAATGAGCCCCTTGTAAAGGACAAAAAGAGATCAATGATTTCTAGGTCCTTGATAATCTCAGAGAAGGAATTCATAGCCCTAGATCTTGTTATACAATGATACCTTTCTATTTAATCTGCATAATTTGAAAGTCTCCCCCAATCACCCACTCTTCAACCCATAAATCTATTATACTGCAAGTTCTAGCCAAAATGTTTCTCTTTTGAAGTTGGTAAGGGCCATACACCCATGTGAAGCACCATCTAAACTCCCCTTGAATACTTTCCAACATGCAGGATAAGGTGTGAACGCCTGGGTATGTTGTTGTTGTGTTCTACGTATTTTCCCTCCTCTTCTAGTTTCTTACTTCTAAGTGGCATTATTATTCCTCCTTGCAAGTTCTCTCCTGGTGCTGCAATTTTAGCTACAAAGCATCAAATAATATTAGAAATACAATCTGGTGGATAATCCTGATGTATGGTTGTGGGGCCTAGGAAATAATGGAGTGTTCCCAGTGAAGTCTTTTTATGAAAAACTATTGCTTAGGGTGGAGGTAGAGTTCCCATATGATGCAATATAGGCTCCTAGTGGGCCGAGGAAGGTGTATTTATTACACTTGGCTAGCCACTAGAGGGGTGATTTTGACAGCAAAAACTCTTAGATAGTGAAAGGGTGTCTATGTATGTTGGTGTTACATGCTCAAGGAGGCGGGCAAAGAAGTGGATCACCTTCTTCATAGCAGGCTTACCATGAGATTATGATGGGATATGTTTAGGTGGCTTCACACTCCTTGGGCAATGCCAAGATCTGTGAAGATTTGATGCTCAGATGGACGAGGGGGAGAAAGAGGAGAGAACGAAAGGCTTGGAACATGGTTCCAATTGCGTTAATGTCGGTAATTTGGAGAGTGAGAAATAGGAGGTCTTTTGAAGGTGTAGAATCATGTTTCTTCCAGTTGAGAAGTATTCTCCACTTATTTTCTTTTGATGGTAAAGAGAAAGTTCCTTCTTGTACCGAGGATTGGGTGGTATTTGCAAAGAATAATATTTTGTAGTCTTTGATCTTCCGGTATAACCTTAGTATATGGCCATTTTAGTTATGTTTCTACACGAAAGTGCTTTTACTTGATTAAAAAAATGTATAGCACTACACCAGTATACAAGACCTTCATTACTCACATTTGAACCACATTTAAGTTGAGAAAAAAGATAAAATTCTATGGAGAAATGATCAAAATGGTCCTTCATGTATAGGTGTAGCTTTACTTTGGTCCTTCATATGCCTCACTTGATTGAAATGGTCTTTCATGTATAATAAAAGGTGTTCATTTTGGTTTTTTACCCTAAACCTAAGATATTTGTCAAAAAAAGTGTTAAGTTTAACTATGGACCCCATGTGACTAACAAAATCCACCATTATAGACTTCTTTGTTGGCTCCAGAGCTCCATGAAATCTAAAACCATTTTCTCTACTTTTTTGAGACTACCACTTTCTCTAATTTCTCTAACAAAATTCACTATTTTCTCTACCTTTTTGGGGCCCAAAATTCATCATTTTCTCTACTTTCTCCAGCAAATTTCTGCAGCTTCACTCTTATTTTTCATTGTCCTAAATCAATTTCCTTATGCTGTATTTGACCGGGAATCTACATGAATTTCCAAACTCAATTTAATTGTCCAATACTCTACCTAACTTCGCAGAAAATGGGGGAAACATACAAGCAAAGCCCCAAGTTCCTAGGAGTTGGGAAACAAATAGCTATTTGAGATCACAAAGACGTTGCAACTTAGAAAGAAAACTATCATGCTATTTAAAGATTATTCAAGTTTACACGCTTGTGAGCTTAGATGACTCAAAACTAATTTAAATATGCATTCTTCTTTTCCAATTCTCCATGAGGAAGAAGTCACCATTAGCTGCTACAGCTAACTCACAAGCAAACACTATCTCCAGTAGCCCAAAAAGGGGAATTCAAAGAAACTGTACAAATTCAAACAAGGGAATTTGCAAAGTAGGAAAAATAGTGTTGGATTTTATGAAGCTTTTTCTTTGGGGCAAACAAAGAAGATAACAATGGTGAATTTTGTTAGTCACGTGGGGCCCACAGTTAAACTTTAATACTTTTTGGGGACAATTTGTTAGGTTTAGGATAAAAGACTACTGCAAACCCTGCAAGGGCCTATGGACTAGGAACGGTAAATAAGACTGAATGACTGATCCAATCGGGATTGTTGGGCCGAGGAAAATGCTGAAAAGTTTTATTTGGGATCCAGGTCCATTTGACAGCCGGTTAAAAAGGACTAGGAATTTACAGAGAACAATGTTTATGCATATCGTGAAGAAATTATCTATTCCTCTCATCTTCTTTCTATATCCCTAGATGCTTGTTAATTCTCTACTTCTGTAATTTTGTTAATTCACTTCTGATTGTAATTTTCTTAACTCACTACTTCTGATTGTAATTCTGCTAATTCATTACTTCTAATTATAATTTAAGAGTTTAAGTGGTGTTATTATAACTTTGCTATCAGTGATTATATAATGTCTAAGTATTTGTGTTGAGAATTTGGGTTTGTTTTCAAAGACCAAAATGAACATCTTTTGCTATCTCTTAAGGGTCATTTTGATCAAGTGAGAGAAATATTAAGGACCAAACGTTTTGATGGTTTTCTCAAATTTTAGAAGTGCCTGGATACACCATCAAGACAGTTTAATGATTACTGTATAGCATATGAGAAATGAAACAAGAAAATTTTTATAGTAAATTACCTGTAAATCCGCCATGGCCGCCAATTAACTGCCCAAAGTAAAGCAAAAGATGCAGAACCTAGCACAGAGAAAAGGGTCCCCGAAATCACACATGCCAACATCAATTCATGCTCATTTCCTTCCATTTTCCTCCTTTACCCACCCTTTCTCTGTCAACTGCATCCAAAACAGACGAATAAAAATGTGATATTTATCAAATAGATAGAACATAATAATTTTCCTCTATTCAGCAAAGTTGAAGGAGCTACCTACCTCAACAGAAGCCTCCCAAACTAAGACTGAGACATTCCCAAACAGAATTCATATTCCAAACACTAGGGGTTTTGCCAGACCATAGTCAAGAGTAAGCTGGGATTTTTCTTCTTAAGAATTAGAGAAAAAGAAAAAGGAAGTATCTGGTGTTGGAGACAAATCAAAACCCTAAGAAGGCTTTTGGGTAGAGAGAGAAGAGTAAAGTAAAGGAAGAAGCCAAGTGAGTGTGGATATAAAATTCTGAAACGTCAGTGGTTGTAAATAATAAAATAACAGCTGGGTTTTTTTGTCTTCTCGGGTAATATCACCTTCCGATCACAATTCAATGTCATTTTTGCCCGTGGATGAGTTTTTGAGTGTGGGACTTATTCTCTAACTTGCTTGGGGATTAAAAAAACAAGGCTAGTAAGAATTTACAAGTACATGATATAAATAATACATGATTAACTAGTGTATTATACTGAAAAATTATTTTGTTTTTTCTCTTATTCATATATGAGAGAGAAAGTGTGAATTCTTAAAATATTTTTTTTAATAAATCAATAATTTCATTTTTCTCAGACGAATCTTCAGTCAAACTAATTAGTAATAGTGAGTGAGAAAAAATCAAAATAGCTATTGATTTATGCATTTGAGCTTGATAATATGATAGACACCATTGGACTTTTTTATCATAAAGCTGAGCGCAAAGAATATCTTGTCTTATTGCTCTTCATTAAAGAAGTTAACTTTGTATTTCTTCTACTATAGAAACAATTATGCACATAACCAGCGATTTCAAGTAGAAACATCGGTAAACAATGTTTTAATTCTTCAAGTTCTTTAATTGATTGTGAAGATGTTTATTTCTTATAAACTTCTTTTTTGGTTGAAGGAAGTAAAATTAAGAAAATGTCCTTTCTATAGGCTTGATCGGCACATCTTGGGTGTCTTGCCAACTTTGTAACTAGGATCATTTTTGATAGAGTAACTGGCAGTTGTTCTACTAGCTTGCTTCCTGAAAACTACTTTTTATCATTTAGTGTTATTTTGTTTGTTTAATTAATTTATTTTATTTTAAAGAATATTATATATTTAAAATTTTCATTAAAAGTATCATAAATCAATGACTTGGCAAGCACCTTACGGGTATCTTGCTAGTTTACTAACCAGGGTCACTTTTGATATTTTGTTAGGGAAGCGATTAGCGATTGTCTTGTCAGCTCGCTTCCCAGGAGCCATTTTTATTATTTCAAGTTATTTTCTTTATTTTAATTTATTCATTTTATTTTTAAAATATATTTTATATTTAAAAGTTATGTAAAAAAGTATTATAAGTCAGTGGCTTCGCAAGCACCTCTAGGGTGTCTTGTCAGCTTACTAACCAGGGCCATTTTGGGGATGTCGTCGAGGAAGCAGTTGGCAATTGTCTTGTCAACTTGCTTCTCATGAGGTATTTTTGTCATTTCATGTTATTTTCTTTGTTTTATTTTTAAAATTTATTATATATTTAAGAATTACGTAAAATATATTATAATGAGTGGTTTGGCAAACACCTCTTGGGTGTCTTGCCAGCTTCTAATCAGGGTCATTTTTAGTATTTTGTTAGCGAAGCAGCTAGAGGTTGTCCTGACAACTTTCTTTTCTAGAGATATTTTTGTCATTTTTTATTTTAATTAATTTATTTTATTTTTAAAGTTTTTTATATATTTATAAATTACGTAGAAAAATTATAAATTATAACAATTAGTAACTTAAAATATTTAGAAGACATGAAAAAAAAGGTCGGTTGACTTGCACAATTCTATTAGTATCAGATAAATTGAAATAAAAATAATAACATATATTACTTGAAATGACGTAAAAAGTACAATATATCACAATAATAAATAACTTAAAAATTAAAAGATATATAAAAAAACTTAAAAGATTATCGAAATTCAATCAATACCCCATAAATTGAAAAACCAAAAAGAGTAACATATATTATTCAATAATTATATAAAGGATACTATAAATTTCAATAATTAATAACTTAAAATAGTTAAAGGACATATAAAAGTTTATTTGACATTCGAAATTTTATCATTGTTACATAAATTGGAACAAATAAAGTAACATATATCATTTTAAATGACATAAAAGTATTATAAATCGCAATAATTAATAATTAAAAATTTTAGAAGTTAAAAAAAAAAATTGTTGATTCTTGATTGGCACATAAATTAGTTGAGAAAAAGTAACATAAATTATTTAAAGCTGCATAAAATTAATATAAATCACAATTATATAACTTAATATATCTAAAAATCATATTAAAAATTTGATTGATTTTTCAAAATTTAATTTATATCATATAAACTAAAATTAAAAAAAATATAGCTCAAAATCTCTTGTTTTATTTAGAGGGGGACTGGAAAATTGAAAAAGAGAAAGTTGAGGTGAAAGTAAAAATTGAAAAGGAAAAAGAAATACAAAATAAAAATGCAATAAAATGGAAAGCTACGCTATTATGATGTTTATTTATCTTTTTCTTTTTCTTTTTAAGCTATTTATTTTGAGTTCATGCGCACGTTTCATATAATGTGAATAGGAAAAGTTTATTTATTCTTCATTTTTGGTTATTCAATATAAGAGAAAGCATAAGGATAAATTGCTTCCAAAAAAAGAATCTATTGATTCTTTCTCAATTGGTTAAATCGTAGGTACGATAATTTATTTCAGGGGTAAGATTTCTTTTTTTTTTCAACCTCAGCTCCATAGATGGAAGAAAGGCGAGGGTGCAACATTCATTAAGAACTTCGATAGTTTTTTCTCTAGTAAAAAGCTACTTGGCACCATCCCTTTTTGTATGGAGATTTCTGGAGCATGGAGTCAGCATATGCTTTATTAGTCTTTCTTTCAATTGAGAAATGGTACTTCAATTTGAGGTGTTTTTTTGTAAGCGTGAAGAACAATAGAGTTCACTGCTCTTAAAGTGATAAGTGAATAATTCCATACTCCAACTTCAAATAAGTATCGTTACATGAATCAATACAAGCTCCTTAGTTAGTTGACCTTTTATTTCGGAGAATAGAACAAACGAACTCAATAATGATAAAGAGCATTTGAATGCCACTTGATGCTAAGGTGCTTGACTCATATCAATTTCTCTCTTTTTTTTCTTTCGATATTTTTAGTTACAACTTGAATGAGAGATTAATTGACTAGAAAACATAAAAGAATAAGACCATAATTTTGTGCCCCTACCTTAAAGATCCTAACTTTTCACCTTTTTCTCCATTTTATTCATAGTTTTAAGATAAAAATTATGTGATATGACTATATAATAAATTATTTTTATAATTTAACATGATGAATCAAGTTTCATGAAAAATCTTCAACAAATTTAAAAAGAATACAATGTATCTTATTCACTTAATTATATTTAAACAACAATAACAACAACAATATACCCAGTGGAATTCTATTAGTGGGGTCTTGGGAGGGTCGAATGTACGCAGACTTTATCACTGCCTCATAGAAGTAGAGAGGTTGTCTCCTGGGAACCCTTGTCACAAAAACTCATAAGCAAAATAAACTAGATATGACAAAAGGAAAGAAAAGGGAACAAAAGAGCTACTAATAACCAAAAACACATAACAGTATGTAAATATGATAAAATTAACACATAAACGATACATAATGACAACAGATGATATAAAACATAACTACTCTTGCTACCCTACTATACCCAAAGGCCAGACAACCACCTAACCCTACCAACCAATTAGCCTATTACTTTAATTCGCGACCTCTACTACTTTCTATCTAAGGTTATATCCTCGATGAGATCAGGTTTCACCATATCCTGTCTGATCACCTCCCCTAATACTTCTTTGGTCTACCTCTACCCCTCCGTGTAACTCCCAAAACCAACCTCTCGCACTTCCGAACAGGAGCATTGGTACTCCTTCTCTGCACATGTCCAAACCATCGCAGTCTCACTTCTCTCATCTTATCAGCCACAAGGGCCACCTCTAGCTTCTCCCGAATGATATTATTCCTAATCCTGTCACTCTTGGTGTGAGCACACATCCATCTCAACATCCTCATTTCTGTGGCATATATTTTCTGAATATGTGCATTTTTAATTGGCTAACACTCCACCCCATACAACAAAGATGGTCTAACCACTATTCTGTAAAACTTACATTTGAGTTTAGGTGGTATCTTCTTATCACACAATACTCCAGAGGCAAGCCTCCATTTAGTCCATACTGCCCCAATACGATGTATGATATTATCATTGATATCGCCATTACTCTAGATGATGGACCCCAGATACTTAAAGTTTTTCTTCTTGGGGATAGGTTGAGTGGCAAGCCTCATATCAATGTCTACTTCATCACTCGCAACACTGAATATGCACTCCAAGTATTCAGTTTAGGTCTTGCTCAATTTGAATCCTTTAGACTCCAAGGCGTGTCTCCAGGCCTCCAACCTATCATTAACTTTAGTTCGAGTCTCATCAATCAGTCTATGTCATCTGCAAATAACATACACCATGGTGCCTCCTCTTGGATAGATCGCGTCAGCTCATCCATCACTAAGGCAAATAGGAAAGGGCTCAACAAAGATCCTTGATGGAGTCTCATTTCAATAGGAAAATACTCTGAGTCTCCTCCAACCGTTCTTACCCGAGTTTTGGCTCTGTCCTACATGTCTTAATCGCCCTGATATATGCCATGGGGACACCTTTCACCTCTAGACACCTCTATAGGACATCCCTTGGTACTTTGTCAAAGGTTATCTCGAGATCAATGAACACCATATGAAAGTCCTTCTTTTTTTTCCTATATTTCTCCACCAACCTCTGAATAAGATGAATTATTTAAGTAGTTGACAACTCGGTATGAGTTCGAACTGATTCTCCGAGATAGACACTACTCTTCTCGCTCTTATCTCCATCACTTTCTCCTATCCCTGTAATTGTTACAGTTTTGGATATCCCCTTGTTCTTGTACAATGGAACCATTATACTCCTCCATTCATCATGCATCTTGGCAGTCTTCAGAATAGCATTGAACAGTCTAATCAATCACTTTAGAATCAAATATAATTCTTACTTTATAATATATCACGAACTTGTTAATCATATAAATACTTCAATCATCATACTATGCTTTTAGGCAAGTTATTATCTTCTTTATATTTATAAAACTTAATTGGTTCACTAAATTATGCTATAATCTAAAATGGTATAAGGAAAAGTTAGTACTCAGAACATGCAATGCACCTTTATTTGGGAATACATTAATTTCATAGCCACAAATTTTATGAATTGGAATTTTATTTGTGTTAGAAACAAAAGTCAACTTAAGATGAATATTTTACTAAATTTTCATAAGGAAAAAACTTCTTAAAAGGCATTAATAAAAAGGCATATCTTTATCTTGAACAAATTTATTTATACATCATTATCTATTCAAGTTTACTTTTTTTTAAAAAAAATAAGAAGGAGAAGGAGAAGGAGAAGGAGAAGGCACTTCATTTTATTACTTCGATAGATAAGAAAAAATTTAAGCTAATATCCTTGAATTTTTTTTCTTAAATTCTAAAAAGAGTAAGTCAATATAAAAAATATAAGTGAAAATGTGAGAAGAAGGGAGACAAAAAGATGAGAAATAAAAGGAGAAGCAAAACATAATTAAAGGAAATGCAAGAATGAGGGTACATATGAAAACTAAACCGTAGAAATTATTATGGAAAATAATGAATGGTTTAAAGATGAGACATTCTTACTATATAAGGCCTCGAGGAGATGAGTAGAATGCAAACTCTAGAAGGAAGAAGAAGAAGAAAATCCCCCTCTTCTTCTTTGTGAAAAAAAATATTGAAAACCCCCAAAAAATTATTCAAAGAAAAAATTTAAAAAAAGTGAGTTTTGTAATTAAAGAGAGAGTGAGAGGGAGAGAGAGAGGACATGGATAAAGCCAATGTAAAAATTGTAACTTTGCTAGTTTGCCTCTCTGTTGGAGCTTTTTTGGTGAAAGCTGAGGATCCTTACCTATTCTTTGAATGGAATGTCACTTATGGCACAATTTCTCCATTAGGTGTCCCCCAACAAGGTATCCTAATCAACGGACAGCTTCCGGGGCCCAGGATCAATTGCACATCTAACAATAACATTGTTGTCAATGTCTACAATAAGCTAGATGAGCCCTTGCTCCTTACTTGGAATGGTATCCAACAAAGAAAGAATTCATGGCAAGATGGTACCCTAGGAACCACATGTCCCATCATGCCGGGTACAAACTTTACTTATCATTTTCAAGTAAAGGATCAAATTGGTAGCTTCTTCTACTTTCCTGTTACAGGCTTGCATCGTGCATCTGGTGGATTCGGTGCTATCAATATTCATAGTCGTAATCTTATTCCCATTCCTTTTGACAAACCCGCTGATGAGTATAATGTCTTTTTGGGCGATTGGTACAATAAGGGACACAAAGCCTTAAAGAAGACGTTAGATGGTGGACGCACTATTGGGAGACCCGATGGAATTCATATTAATGGAAAGTCCAACAAGGTGGGCGACAAAGTAATAGAGCCGCTATTCAGCATGGAAGCCGGCAAGACCTATAGATACAGAATGTGCAATGTCGGTATGAGGACTTCAGTTAATGTCAGGATCCAAGGCCATGCCATGAAGCTAGTAGAGATGGAGGGATCCCATACTGTGCAAAATATCTACGACTCTCTTGACATCCATGTTGGTCAATGTCTTTCAGTCTTGGTCACTACTGATCAAGAGCCTAAAGACTATTACATGGTTGTTTCTAGCAGATTTTTGAAGCAAGCCATCTCTTCTATAGCCATTCTACGTTATATAAACGGTAAGGGTGTCGACTCAGTATCATCTAATCTCCCAACACCTCCACCAAATAACACTGAAGGAATTGCTTGGTCCATGAATCAATTTCGCTCATTCAGATGGAACCTCACCGCTAGTGCTGCCCGTCCCAATCCTCAGGGATCATATCACTACGGAAAGATCAATATCACTCGCACCATTAAGATTGTCAACTCAAGGAGCCAAGTAAATGGCAAGCTTCGATTTGCCTTGAACGGTGTCTCCCATGTAAATACTGAAACCCCGCTCAAACTTGCTGAGTATTTTGGAGTAGCTAAAAAGACTTTCAAGTATAATGTGATGGGTGATGAGCCTCCGAGCAGCAATAAAGTCATGACTATTGCTCCGAATGTGAAAAATGCTACCTTTCGTGATTTTATAGAGATTATCTTTGAGAATGAAGAAAAGACTATCCAGACCTATCACTTTGATGGATATGCATTTTTTGCTGTAGGAATCGAGCCTGGAAAGTGGAGCCCTGAAAAAAGGAAGAATTATAATTTAGTAGACGCAGTGAGCAGACATAGCATCCAAGTCTATCCAAATTCATGGGCAGCAGTGATGACAACATTTGATAATGCAGGAATGTGGAACTTGCGATCAGATATGTGGGAAAGAAGCTACTTAGGACAACAGTTATATTTTAGTATACTATCTCCTTCACGATCCCTGAGAGATGAGTATAACCTCCCAGATAACCATCCTCTTTGTGGTATTGTCAAAAGTATGCCCATGCCAACTCCATACAAACCATAGATTAATTAATATTGTGTAATATTATAATAATAATTAGCAATAGAAAGGTTATAAAAGAAAAAATGACTTCTTAATGTATGTATGCGCATATCTTCTTACATACATATATACGTGTGTGTATATATATACATACACATAACTAGACAAAATAAATATGTAGAGAAAAAAGAAAGAAAGAAGACAAATAGTAAAGCAATAATTTAAAATTTTATTATTTTTATCTTTTGTCTTATGATTAATTATAATCAGAATCAAAATAATTTATAATATTTAATTACATTTATTAACTCACTAATAAGTCAGATTTCTCGAAATTTCTTTAATTTATTTTATATTTTTACTGTTTGAACTGCTTAATACTTGATTCCTCCTTTTTGTATGTATTTATTATGGAATATAATTAAAATAAAACATCAAGCTAACTAAAAAATAAAAATTCATCCCAAATTAATTTTTAATTAAATTTCATATTTTCATTAGATCCACCAAGAAGGAATTTTATTCTTGAATTAAGCAATTATAAAGAAGTATATGGTTAGGTTCATCCTCCGTAAATAGAACAATTTAAACAAATATTTAGCATAAGTATGACATAGTAGTGCTCTAAGTTACCAGAAAACACTTTTACTCTGATGAGGTATATTATCTTATTACACATATAATATATTGACATTGTCTTTGGTTCTTTGCAATTACCATGAAGGTTACTTTTTTTATTTTTCAGGGAAATTATGTTTTTACCCTTTCCAACAATTGTTTCAAGTTATATTTAATTGATTTTGAAAGCCAATTTTGAAAATCCTATAAAAAATTGAACTTTTGCCGAAGAATTGAGTTTTGAAGGATTAAGTTGTTTAATTTAAAACTTTGGAGTCATATGGAGATTTGAATCTCAAAATGGAATTTCGTTGGTTCCATCAGTTTCAAAATATGAAAATTAATTAGGAGAGTTGTCGAAACTAAATTTGGAGTTATTATGTGAATTTTAGATTCGAAGTTTTAGGTTTGACTTTAGTCAATCTTTTTGGGTACTCGGATTAGATTTCTGACAATTTCACTGATTTCAGGAGGTAATTTTAGCTCTAGAATGAGTTTCGTCATAGTATTTGGTGTTCCAACGACATTTTGATATTTATAGTGTCTAAATTAGTTTAGCTGCGACTTATTGGATTCTGGGTCAAAAAGATCTTGAATTCAACTTTTGATGATTTTATTGGGTTTGAAATGTCGAATTTAATATGGTAGCGTATATGATTTGTGTTTACGAGGTTCCGAATAAATTTTGTGCCAATCGATGTTTGTTGATATCTGATGCACCAAGTTTTCTTTATGTTCGTGGATTCCCTGTTGCGTTCGTGAAATTTCTTGCTTTGTGCACCGCGATCGCTGAGTGTCAAGTAGGTTGACCTTCACATTCTCGTGAGCCCTGGCCGCATTTGCAAACCACCTTTCAAGTTTGACTTCGTATTCGCAGGCCTAAGCTCTGCAATTATGGAGAACAATTGATGCCTGAAATAATGTCTAATTTTAAGTGATAGATTTTAGTCATTCTCTCTATTTTTGGACTTTAGAAGCTCAGTTTGGGAAATTTTCAAGTGTTTTTTTGCGAGGATTTCATTAGTAACTATTCTTAACTTGTATCTTCATTATCCATTGATTATTTTTTGAGTTAAACATCAAATTTAGTATTTTAAATTGGACAAATTGAGATTCTTTTTTGTGAACTCGCATTTTTAACAAAAATAGTGATTATGAGTTGCTTAAGATTCATTTTTAAAATGATTTTCACTGGTAAATATCTAATTACATGAAGAACGTTTTCATCTAAAAATTTTCTAATTTTAACCTCAAATTTTGGTATCAAATTTTTGGACCACTTTATCCTTCTTCCCCAAATTGTATGATTTTATTGTGATTAGTTTTGAAATGTGATTGTGAATTTATTTTTTACTAGATTGTGAAACTTTGGGAATATAATTGACAGAGAAAGCTTTGACTTTAGATTGATCATGACTTTTCGATAAAGCAAGTGAACTTATATCATATAGTCAGGAATGTTGGACCTCGTAGCTTCCTATTTGTGTGATGGGGTGTATTGGAATATTGGTTCTCGTGTAAATTACATAAAATTAGTTCATGATTAAGATGGAGAAAGACATGACTTTATTAAATAATGTGATAAATGTGAAATTCGATTATGAGTGATTGTGTGAGTTTTGTGAATCGATTATTATCGCATATTGATTTAACTGTTGAGCTATATTGGATGTTTTATTTCTCATTCCTTCATTCTTTGTGTATATGATTATCTATATTGGATTGTAGCTATGAATAAGGGAGAGATATTAATATTTTGGACCACGGTTTATATCAGTTGTGGATTATTGAGAGAGATATTGATATTTGATGTTGAGGTTTCTACTAGTCGTGGATATTATCGAGGTCTTCTTAGGCGGATATATTGTCAATGTAAGATTTTCATAGGGCCTGATATGAGGTGATCAACGAATGTTTATAGTAGGATAGACATGAATCACGGTTATCTGACATTTCATTGCATCATCTTGCACTTCATTCGCTATTTAATTGTAAGTGAACTCTTGAGTTGTGTGTTGATGTCTAAATTTTGGATAGTTGCTTCATACTGACTATGACTTCTTGAAATTATGGTACTACTTGAACTAGATAAGTGTATATATGTGCTCTATGTGCTAGTTTTACTGCGTTCAGGGTTGTAGTTTTAGAGGTGTGTGACTGGAATGGTAGGAATACCTACATTCTTCATTGTTTTACTTAGGTTTAGAATCACTTGCTAGGTACCATATTGTTGGGCACTCATCCTTTACTTTTACACTTATGTAGGTATTAAGCTTGGTACCTCCCGATCTAATATTTTTCAGTATTGGGCTGAGCTTCTGGATGCCTGAGAGGTAATAACTTATTTTTTCGGCGGACTCTTAAAGCCTTTTATCTTATGTTTTGTTCTATTTGAAGACTAAAACATTAAGATTTGTATACATTTCTTTTGAATTCCGCTTTAATAGAATTTTGTACATGTAAAGTCAGTCTTGGGTCATTTTTTAGTTTTGAGTATCCTTCGTTAATGCTTATTCATTCATATGTAGATTGTATTTTTTGATTTATTTTCTGTATTATTTTATTATTTTCTGTTTGGACTAATTTGCATAGTGGATTGAAGTCAAATGTCATTACCCTCCTTTCTGATCGTGACATTCTTCATATGTTAACACTTGTATTATTAGCACTTAAAAGTGTAACTTATCAAGTGTTTTTAATTTTATTTATTACTTCTCAAGAGTTGTACTAAATATAAAAAAAAAATATGTAGAAGGAGTATATTATTAAAAGTCAATTCTTTTTATTATTTAGATTTTAAGAGCTTTTATCTATATATTATGAGGTTATTTAATTTACTGACTATTTCAAGATTTCATTTTTATAAATTATAATTTTTGAACCATTTAATTTTATTTGGAAAGTGAAATAAAATAATATCATAGGAGTAAAATAAGATGAAATATTTATATTTAAATTTGTACTTATTAAATACATAATTGTTGACCAAATAAATTATAAATTTTATCTAAATTTATTTTTAAAATAGCAGTCAATAATTTTTTTTATAATAAAGACATTTTATTTTCTAGAGTAAGGAATTATGTACATAGTCTCTGGTTGTTGGACATAGTTCCAACATATTAACAACATCACGACATTATCAAGCAATTAAACATAAGTTGTAATTCAAGAATAATAATTAAGTTTTGCGATGTGACTTGCTATCTCGCGCTACCATCATATGCATGTATAATTAGCTTTGAGAGAATTTCATAATAATTTTTATTGATCTAAAAAATTTGATTTCTCCGTTCCTACCAGATTATATAGTATCATGCTCAATGTCAATAACAGTAGCCTGAATAATCTAGCATAAGTATTTTTTATATTAACATGGATCACTATCTAGAGTACTTCCACTATACATTCTATAACGTTACAATTATGTCTTTGCCAACATAACAAATTATTTTAAAGTATAATAAATAAGAAACATTTAAAAAATAAATGATCAATTGATTCGTCATAAGTTTCCCACGAAGGACAGTCATTTAGATCAATCATCGTCTACTTCAACAACTCATCTCTGGTGTATAATTTTTTCAAGAATTATTATATAAATTATGAAAAGTCATTCTAAATAAAGTATGAAAAGTTATTCAGGTGCTCTATAATTATTATATACAAGACTCCACTAATAAACTTTCTGACGCTAATAAACTTTCTAATAAATACCCTTAAGCATTATATAAATTAGCTTCACGATCAAGCATATTGATCCCTATTTGTGCATATTCAATTCTGCTTCCTCCACTGCCTATATATTGACTTCAGATTTACAGATTTGATTTACAAGAGAAGAGATGAAGACAAATTTGATCCTATTGGCATGCCAATTTGTTTGAAATAAATATTAACGTGATAACAACATATAAATAAAATATAAAGAAATATAATTTTACTATAAATAATGTGGGTACAAATCTATTTCTCTCTGAATTCTTTTCTCTTGAGATTTCTCCATGATTCGAAGATCATTAGTGGTGTGTTTCTTGAACAAGGATGATTTGGACTTGTTCTTCATGAAAGAATTTATATGGATTATCTTGAGGCATTTGATTATCAAGAAGAGTCTGGTATATTTTGATCTCTTATGAACATCCCAAGAGTTTATAAAATTTTTGAGATGCCTTTTAAGGAAATATAGTACCCATGATATAGTCATGAATTAAGGTTTAAGGTAGAGTACAAATAGTCTCCAAAGCACCCTGACTAAAATAGTACTCATCTTGTAGGGTCCTACAAAATATTCAATATCCACAACAATATGACAAACAAAATTGAAACAAAGAGTAATAAATAAATAATTTTAAAAATATAATAGAAAAATAATTATAATTAGTGATAAGGGTAAAATCATCTCTTGATTTCATAAATTAGATAAGTATTCCTTCTGTCCCATTTTACTTGTTATGTTATACTTTTTGAAAGTCAATTTTACTAATTTTCAAAGTTAAATAAGATTAAATTAATGTAATGACCTTGAAGACTATTTTTTGAAATTTCTGAAAAATTTTCATTTCACTCCTTTCGTTAGTAACTCCAAATCATATTTGGTCCATTTGTGTGAGTATCTTTGGTATTGCATTGAAAAGTTAAAGCAGTAGGAGTTTCTCAGTATTAAAGGCTAAAGTAGTTTAAAAGGTGATTTTTGGTACTATTCGAGGTTTACAAGTCTTGGAATGAAATTCAGTTAGTTTCATCAGCTTAAAAATATGAAAAATGATTTAGGAGCATCACCGTTTTTAGATTTGAGGTTCTAAGTTGGAAGATTTAATTAAAATAGAACTAGATTAGACTTTAGTCAACGTATTGCATTATTTTTAAAGAGTTCTGAGGATGTTTTGGTCTTTTTGAATCTTAAAGTTAGTATAGTCGTAGCTTATTGGATTTTGAGTCAAGGCAACCTCAAATTCGATTTTTGATGATTCCATTGAATCTTGAATATCGAATTTTGTAGAATATCATAAATGATTTGTGTTTACGGGGTTCTTTTCCTTACAATTTTCAGGAGTCCAATCGAAAGCTCACGAGTTATTTTCTAAATTTGGTTATGGTGTCCGTAGGTTGTTCATTGCGTTCACGGTCGAATAGTTCTCCTTCAAATTGGTCAAGACTCTCTGCTATATGGCCGCTTCTCTATGGTACTAATTGTTGCTTCATTGAATTTGCTTCATTAATAGACTCACGTTTCGACTTTGATTGTTATAGATGTACTAAGATCGAGTCTTAGACAAGTAGATCTAATTTTAATAGCTGGAATGATACGTTCAAGAAAACTCTACTTGAGTTCATTTAATTGTAAAAAAAAAATGTTTTAGTTCGACTTGTTATCTCATATGAAATAAGTATAAATTTAACAACTTTTTTCCATCGAATCCATTGCAGGATGGGATGAATCAAGAGAAAGCGCTAGATCGCTGTAAGTAAGATCCGCTACAATTAAAAATCGATCTGGTACCTTCCGCAGGATACAAGAATCTACAAAGTACTAGAATGGGTTTATTGACGATCCTTTACTTTGTTAGCATCTAGGGTTCCTCGAACAGTGTGATATCTCAAAAGTTGTGTGTTATATCTGGTAATCCTTTAAAATATCCAAATTGGATTAGAAACTTCCTATTTATGAAACTTGTTTTTTTAAAAAAAGAAAGGGAGTTGTCTAATATCTTTCGCATTAGTTGATGTCACGACCCAAAAATTGGGCGTGATGGCACTTGTTCAATCCCACAAGAACAAGTCAGCCTTTAACTCAAAAGGGAAATAAATATAACATGCAGAAGCATTTTTAACTAAAATAAATAACTTAAATGAAGAATTTTCATAAACTTAAAATCCACCCAAGGATTGGTTGTTACACGTACAAGCCACTAGAAATACAGAAAAATCAAGGAAATACAAGTCCAAACTGTCCTTCTTCTCAAATAGAACAAGTACAGAAGAAATAGGAATAAGAGAGTCAGCTAGATGACAACAGCTACCTCTCTACGTCTCATGAGAATCCTCAAAGCTTTAAGAAATTACTTTTCACTGCCCGCGTTCACCACCTACATGAGTGTAGAAGCAAGGAGTGAGTACCAAAATACCACGCGGTACCCAGCAAGTCAACTAACAAAACAAGAAATTCTAATAGAATACACAAACTCCTTTCATCCCAATCGATATCCACGACTCCCTCCTGCACAAAAGTTTATACCGATCCAGCAATATATAATATTTAAATAAGATAATATTTCACTATATCATATTTTCCAAGACACAAATTAAAGGCACAATTGATTATAATAACATCATCGTGCTATGCAATGGTATACAAGGGTGATATGCAATGCATTATGTAATTATGGCATCACCTCCTCGCCGGCAGAAACCTCGGCGTCACAACATCATCATAAACATGCCGGTAGAAACCTCGGCATCACAATATCATCATAAATTCGCCGGCAGAAACCTCGGCATCACAATATCAATTCGCCGGCAGAAACCTCGGCATCACATCTCGATCGGTAAAAACCTCGGTCCCAATATCATTATAACTTCATCGGCAAAGACCTCGGCATCTCGATCGATAAAGACCTCAGACCCAATATTTCTTATATCTTATTTTATCAATATTTTAGAATCAATGCAAACATGCATGTCATGAAATGAGTGAATCTGATATGAATTTCACAAACGCATTCCACTCATTATTTTCAATCACAACAATATATATATATCAAAAATATATATAATTCTCATCACTTTACCATGTTTATTACTTCAAGTACCATAATAACACGTCACTCACATTCATATTTTTAATCATCTTATTTCTTATTAAATATTTCACATATCACTTGTAGGAGAAAGAGAAATTTGAGAATTCTACGAGAATTACAAAGTTTTGAAAGTCCATTTGTCTTAGCCAAATCTCGATCAATTTAACACTTTGACCTTCCCTTTCTGAATGGAATCCTTAGCACCACAATCTAGACAAATAATTATTACTATTTTAAATTGACATGCCAATAGTAATGAAAGATGATTTTGGCATCACATAATTGTTTTCAACTTAATATATACATACTATTTTCCTAATAAGCTACTTAAAAGTATACGAAAATAAACCTGTTTATAAAATATCTTATTATAAAAGATTTAGGGAATAGGAGCAACTTACAAAAAAAATTGTCGAAGCTCCACGCAATAGATCACTTCCCTTAAAACTCTCAGAATATTTAAGCAAATAATATATGTATCTATTCGTTTCTTCTCTGACTCTTTGTGTATGAATGAAATGAGCAGAAACGCTCTGCCTATTTATAGGCATACTACTGCTGAAGAAAACATAAAAAAAAAACAATTGAAAAGAACATCACCACACTATTTGCACTTTAATTGTTTCTTTAGATAAGTTATTGGTGTTTTTTTTAATATAAAGAAATAATAAAAGTTGCCTTCCAACTTGCAGAATCATTATACTTGCCTTTCACTTTCGGCTTTCCATTACTTTTGTCTGGAAAGACTTAATATATAATAATAATAATAATAATAATAATAATAATAATAATAATAATAATAATAATAATAATAATTAAAGACGTAAGGAAAGACCATTTTAGAAAATAATGGGATCACTTCTTAAAATGGTCTAAGGGCCCTTACACTATCCACCACTAAGAATAATGTTCGTTCTCGAACATAAATTAAAAGAAAGTACCTCACGTTCAGAAAAGATGAGGATGTATAGCTCGCATTTCTGACTCTTTCTCCCAAGTTGCTTCTCGAACTGGATGATTTTTTCATTGTACCTTTACGGAAGCAATCTCCTTGTTCCGAAGCTTGTGAACTTGCCTATCTAAAATAGCAATAGGCTCCTCCTCAAACGACAAGTCTGGATTCAATGCTACTAAATTGAATGAGATTATATGAGACTCGTTGGGCATATACTTTCGAAGCATGGAGACATGAAATATAGGGTATACAGATGATAAGCTGGGGGGCAAGGCCAGTCTATAGGCCACCTCTCCAACTCTCTCCAGAATCTCAAATGGGCCAATAAATCGAGGGCTAAGCTTACCCTTATTCCCCAATCACATCACACCCTTCATGGGTGATATCCTGAGCCAAACATGATCGCCCTCCATAAACTCCAGGGCTCGAACCCTCCTGTCTGCATAACTCTTTTGTCGGCTCTGAGCAGCCAACAACCTACCCTGAATCATACGAACCCTTTCCACAACATCTCTCAGAAAGTCTGCATCTAGCGAGTCGGTCTTAGCAGAATCGAATCAACCAATCGGAGATCTACACTGCCTACCATATAATGCCTCAAATGGAGCCATCCGAACACTGGAATGATAGCTATTATTGTAGGCGAACTCTGCTAAGGGCAAGTGTTGGTCCCAACGAGGACCAAAATCAATCACACATGCTCGAAGCATATCCTCTAATACCTGGATAGTTCGTTCAGACTGTCCATCTGTCTGAGGGTGAAAGGTAGAACTCATATCCAGCCGAGTACCTAGACCATGCTGTAAAGCCTTCCAAAAGTACGAAGTGGAACCCCGATCAGAAATGATAGAAATGGGCACACCATGCAACCTCACTATCTGACTGATATAGAGCTCAGCCAACTTCTCTGTTGTATACTTAACTTTGACAGGAATGAAATGGGCAGACTTAGTTAACCGATCCATGACTACCTAGATAGAGTTATAACCTCCCACCGTAGTAGGCAATCCCACCACAAAATCCATAGAAATTCGCTCCCACTTCCATGTAGGAATGGGTAGCCTCTGAAACTCACCTCCAGATCGCTGGTGCTCACACTTAACCTGCTGACAAGTCAAACACTTAGCCACAAACTTTGAAATATCCTTCTTCATACCACACCACCAATAGTGTTGACTCAAGTCATGATACATCTTTGCTGCTCCTGGATGAATGGAATAACAAGTACAGTGGGCCTCCTCAAGAATCAATTTAATCAAATCGTCTATTTTAGGCACACAAACTCGACCTCCAATTCTTAAAAAACTATCAAAATCGAGCATTGCTTCCTTAGCCTCTCCTCTGGTAACTTTATCTCTGATAAGACATAACTTCTCGTCCTCAAACTGACACTCTCGAATTTGGTCCATCAAGGAAGAACGAGTCTCAAGAAAAGCAAGTACACCACCCCCATCAGAAAGTTGTAACCTGACTAGACCATTTGTTAGACGCTAAACATCCCTGGCCAAAGGTCATTCCTCCACTCGGAGTGCAGCTAGACTACCCATGCTAGAAGTCTTTCTACTTAAGGCGTCGGCCACAACATTCGCCTTCACCGGATGGTATAGGATGGTTAAGTCATAGTCCTTTAGTAACTCCATCCACCTATGCTGCCTCAAATTTAGATCCTTTTGGCTAAAGATATACTGAAGGCTCTTATGATCAGTGAAGACCTCACAATGTGCATCATATAAATAGTGACGCCACAGCTTAAGCACAAAAACAACAGTCGCTACCTCCAAGTCATGAGTAGGGTAGTTTTTCTCATGAACCTTCAACTGTCTAGATGCATAGGCAATAACTTTTCCTTTTTGCATCAATACCCCACCTAATCCAATTCTTGAAGTATCACAATATACCGTGAAGTCCAAACCTGCCTCAGGTAGCGTCAAAATAGAAGCTGAAGTCAACAAGGTTTTGAGCTTTTGGAAACTCGCTTCACACTCCTCAAACCAATGGAAAATTACATTCTTTTGGGTTAATCTAGTCAGTGGGGCTGCAATGGAAGAAAAGTCCTGAATAAACCACTTATAATACCCTGCTAAACCCAGAAAACTACGAATATCAGTAGCTGACATTGGCCTCGACCAATCATTAACCGCCTCAACCTTAGCTGGGTTTACTCTGATTCCCTCTTTAGACACTGCATGCCCTAAGAACAATACCGAATCAAGCCAAACCTCACACTTGGAGAATTTTGCATATAGTTTTTCCTCCCTCAACCTTTGTAGCACTATCCTTAAGTGACTAACATGATCCGCCTCAGTCTTAGAATACACCAAGATATCATTGATGAATACTATGATAAAAGAATCTAAGTACGGATGGAACGCCCTATTCATCAATTCCATGAATGCTGCAGGGACGTTATTCAACCCAAAGGATATCACCAAAAATTCATAGTGACCATAACGGGTTCGAAAAGCTGTCTTAGGAATATCTGATGGCCTAATCTTCAACTGATGATAACGCGACCTTAAGTCAATCTTAGAAAACACAACCGCTCCCTGAAGCTGGTCGAATAAGTCATCGATGCGGGGAAGAGGGTACTTGTTCTTGACAGTTACCTTATTTAACTGCCTGTAATCTATACACATCCTCATAGACCCATCTTTATTTTTC
>JAOTQJ010000011.1:22971781-23015330 GCA_025642045.1 Solanum sejunctum | reverse complement strand
TATAGGAAATAACTTTACTAGGATAAGAACCACTATCCCCCTTCCACTCAATCTTTGGGACACCAGGCATGGCTAAGCTTACAGTTTTTGCATAGCAGTCAAGAATAGCATGATAAGGAGAAAGCCAATCCAACCCCAAGATAACATCGAAATCTACCATATCCAGGATAATCATGTCTACCCAAGTATCATACCCCGCCAAAGAAACAAGATAAGATCGATATACCCGATCCACCACTAAAAGTTTATCGATTGGTGCAGAACTATGTACAGGTATTGACATCTGATCACATAATAAGCCAAATCCAAATGAAAATATGTAGACACATAAGAGTAGGTAGATCTAAGATCAAATAACACAGATGCAGGCCTATGACAGACAGGAACAATACCTGTAATAACTGCGTCTGAGGCCTCTGCCTTGGGCCTTCTAGGAAACGCATAACACTGAGCTCTTCTTTCGCTACCAACCTGAGCTAACCCTCAATCCCCACTACGTGGAACCAAAGCACCACCGTCTAGAGTCCTGCCTCATCTAGCAATTTGACCCCTGCCCCGTCCCCTAGCTGGTGGAACATAGCCTCTAACGGGTGCTATCGAATTAGTACGATGTGGTCTCGAAAAATTCTGAAAAGGGCACTGTCAAAGCATATGTCCTGGATCCCCACACCCAAAACAAGACCTTGGTATAGAGGACTGTTATCCACCGAAAGAACTACCGTGACCACCGCGGGTAGAACTCTGGGACCCACGATGCATCTGGCCACCCTCAGAAGCAGGTAGTGATGCATGTACTATCCCTCGACGCTCGGATAAGCCACCCCCTTTATAGAACCCTTTACCTACATATAAGGTACCAAAAAACGAACCCGTAGAACGAGCTTTCTTATAATCTTCGAACTCCTCTCGAGCCAACAACTCTGCCTCCTTGCAGTGCTTACAATAGACTGAAAAGAAGCCCCCTCACGAGCTGCTCTGAATACATAGGATCTAATCAAAAAGTTCAAACTTCTCACAAACCTATGGACTTTCTTCTCCTCATTTGGAATCATAGTTAAAGCATGTCGGGACAACTGACAAAAATGAGCTTCATACTCAAATACAGTCATACCTCCCTGGGTTAAGTCCTCAAACCTCAATTGGCTTTCTTCCCGTACACTCCAAGGAATAAAGCGCTCCTTGAAATCATTAGAGAACATACTCCAATCCACTGGAGGGGACCCAGCTAGTCTAGATGCTACATAATTCCTCCACCACTCCCTAGCTGGTCCATTGAGCTGAAGTGCCATAAAATGGACACCACGTTGATCAACCAACCCAACTGCATCTAGCATCTCCTGGCATAGAGTTAGAAATTAATATGCGTCCTCGTCCTTACCACCCTGAAATTGAGGTGGTCTCATCTTCTGAAATCTCTCGTAGCTAAGCTGATCATCTGCAACTAGAATTGCCTCCGAAGTAGTTTGTACCCACTAGATGGTGTAAGGACCACTGGGGGCTGACCCACCTGATCCTGATGAGCTACACCCTGATGTGGTCCTGAAGTCTGTTCTTCTACTCTCGATTGGGGTATTTCCTGCGCACTAACCCCCTGGGTAAGGTTTTCTAGCATACCCATCATCCTCAATAAAGTGTTCTGAAGTAAAGGTACGATTGTGGGTTCTGGAAGGGCCTGATCCTCATTAACCTCTATCTGTGGCTCTGGAGAAACCTCCCTCTCCTGCCCTCTAACAGATGCTACTCCTCGGGCACGCCCTCGCACTGACGCCTCTCCACGAGCACGACCTCTAGGTCGACCCCTTCCCCTACCTCTAACTGTGGTCTCAGCAATCCCCTCAGCAGTAGCCTCATCTCTACCAACAGTAGTAGCTCTAGTCCTTGCCATCTGTTAAGAGAGTATAGGCACCGCTCGTTACTACCAAAAATAATCACCCACGATAAGAGATAATGAATAAAAAGAAGTTTCCTAATAGTATTTATAGCCTCTTAAAGATAAGTACAGATGTCTCCGTACTGATCCTCAAGACTCTACTTAGACTTGGCTTGTACACACGTGAGACCTATTAACCTAGGGTTCTGATACCAACTTGTCACACCCAATTTTTGGATCGTGATAGCTGACCTTAAAGAAACTTTGTTTTATACACATACTTCCATGAGATAAATTCAAAATTGAAGTAAGTTCTTATGATTTAACCAAAGGGCATATAATTTATCGACTCCACAACAAAGATTTGAAGGATTAAGTTTTCAGCTTCACCATTCCTTTCGCGGAAATACAATTCAAGGATTTGCGATTCATTGTTCCTCTTTGTGCTTCGCGATTGCCACATCAGTTCTACGATTGCTATGTTATATTCCTCTTGTGCTCCGCAATTGCGGTGGGTAATGATGATAAGGCATTATGATTATGATATTGTGACCTCTGAACCGTGATCTAGGTGGCAAGGATAATAAGATATTGTGATTCTGATAAGGTATATAGTTTCCGAGGGTCCTATGGATCTTGCCTGGTAGCTCAGCTCGACAGGTGTATATGATAGGTTGTGCAATAATCTTGACTCCACAATACCACCCATGCATTGGATCATTTTTATATCATTACATTGCATTTTATTAATCATTGAGATTGACTTATCTGATGGTGTTGGTGTATACTTGGACTTATGTTTATTTGCATAATTTTTTATAACTTGGCGACGCTAATCCCGAAATGATTTTCCTACGTATAGTGAAAACATTCCTAATTTATTGCATAGTTTAATCAATCCCTAATAGCCATATGGTCAAACTTAGTGGGTGCATGTGAATAGTGCTCGCCCCCACTTCTGTGCCCCCTTTGGATGAGATTCTAGTTAGAGTGATCTACATGGCGGTTAATTACTTTGACAGAGACCATATCCAAATTTGGTGGTGAGATCCAGTGTTCCGCCCCACCATGAGATTGTATCTTTACTTTGTAGCTTTTATTTCGTTTCAGAGATTGAGTAATTTGTGTTATTCCAAACATATTATTAAATGCTCTTTGCACTTATGACACCAGATTTTGAGATATTTCTTTATTTAGTTCCTTTTTCTTAATTGTGGCTTGATTTTTCTTTTGGATGTCTATTTTACTATACATCAGGTTGGGCCTTTGGGATGTGTATCATTATGACCTTGAATTTTGAATCGTGACAATTAATTTAATTTTTTGAAGCAAAAATTTAGATATTCAAAAATTACTTAAAAAATATTATTGATTGTATTTTTTTTATATCAAATACATATATATATTTAAAATATTAGTCTTGTTGTACACACTTTGCGCATGATCAAAGCGTATACCTTATTTGATAACAAACATTATAAAGAAAAATTAAATTTAATTATGAACATATAAAAATGTACGATAAATTATGATTTCCTTTAGCGACCATAGAGTATTTTCTTGATTCAAATAAAAAGTCGAAATAAGAAAGTTTTAGGAGTCTTTTTATGGCTAAAAATCCTTATTTTATACTTTCTTTTCATATATTTTAAAAATTAATATTGTAAATATAAGTAAATAATAATTTTAAAAATTGGTGAAAAACGAATTTATCTAAAGCAAAGTATTTTAATGAATGGCAAAAAATTTAAATAACATTTCTAAAGATTTTTACACTTTTAACATAGTATTAATATAGATAGATAAATTAATCAAATTTTATATAATTTGACTTTAAAAATTAATAATTGTGAAATTAATTAAAATAGATTGGAAAAAATATTATTAAAAATTTATTTTTAATATAGTAGAAAAATATATAGAAAGCGAAAAGTATTGTGAGACGAATATGTACGGCTGGCGGAAAGGGCCCGGGAAAAGGCTGGCACCAAATGGTTACGGATTCCAAACACTTTAATTATGGATAACAAAGCATAAAGAAAGCAAGAAAGAGAGAGATAGCAGATCATCATCTTCTTCTTCGCAATCAATCAGAAGTCAGATCGATCGATCGAGGAAGAAGAAGAATTTTGCTGAAATGAGAGAAATCATAAGCATACACATAGGTCAAGCTGGTATTCAGGTGGGAAACTCATGCTGGGAGCTTTATTGCCTTGAACATGGAATCCAACCTGATGGCATGATGCCTAGGTACTCTCATCTTTCTATTTGCGAATCTCTAAATATATATGATAAGGTTGCAATTCAATTGGCATTATTGTACCAGACCCTATCTATTTCTTCTCTTTTTTCCCCATAAATATATTGAGCGGTCATTTCAAACAACAATTGCTGATTTGGTTTCCTTCCTCTTCTTAGCTAAAGGACCAACTTGTTTTCTTGCAGTGACACCTCACCAGGTGCAGCACATGATGCTTTCAACACCTTCTTTAGCGAAACCGGTTCTGGGAAGCATGTCCCAAGAGCTATATTTGTCGATCTTGAACCCACCGTTATTGATGAGGTTAGAACGGGGACTTATCGCCAGCTTTTCCATCCCGAGCAGCTCATTTCAGGAAAGGAGGATGCTGCTAATAATTTTGCCAGAGGGCATTATACAGGTAGTACCTACCTCAGACATCCATTTTCGTTCTTCACAACTGGTGTTAATGTATCTAACTTGTGGTTTATTCACAGTTGGCAAGGAGATTCTCGACCTCTGCCTTGATCGATTAAGGAAATTGGCTGATAACTGCACTGGTTTGCAAGGATTCTTGGTGTTTAACGCTGTCGGTGGGGGTACTGGTTCCGGTTTGGGGTCATTGTTGCTGGAACGCCTGTCTGTCGATTATGGGAAAAAGTCAAAGCTTGGGTTTACCATCTATCCTTCTCCCCAGGTACATACACAATCATGTTTTAGCAAAGCACTAAAACATAAAGGACGAGGCTCAGACTTAATTTTTGGATGACACTTATCCATATAGGTTTTTATCTAGTAGCTTTTACTGTAATCACATTACGGCTAACTGCTTGGTATTATCTTTAGCTCATGTTCCAGAAGTTGTCATGTTGTTTTTAGCGTAACAGCATGTATAATAGTTGAAAGACTAATCTATAAATTATTTTTCCATCCGATTAATTGTTAATTTCAGGTGTCCACCGCTGTTGTAGAGCCTTATAACAGTGTTCTTTCAACTCATTCCCTTCTAGAACACACTGACGTGGTTGTGATGTTGGACAATGAAGCCATTTATGATATCTGTAGGAGATCCCTTGACATTGAGAGGCCTACATATACTAATTTGAACCGACTGATTTCACAAATCATATCATCGTTGACCACTTCCTTGCGGTTTGATGGAGCCATCAATGTAGACATTACTGAATTCCAGACAAACCTGGTACCATATCCACGAATCCATTTTATGCTTTCATCATATGCCCCTGTGATCTCAGCTGAAAAGGCATACCATGAGCAATTATCTGTACCTGAGATAACAAATGCGGTTTTTGAGCCCTCAAGCATGATGGCTAAATGTGACCCAAGGCATGGAAAATACATGGCTTGCTGCCTGATGTACCGTGGAGATGTTGTCCCCAAGGATGTCAATGCTGCTGTCGCTACTATCAAAACAAAGAGGACGGTTCAGTTTGTTGACTGGTAAGTTTTTTGCAATAGTTGCAAGCATGCTCTTTTCTTGACTGAATAAACTATTTAAAACTTTCTAATGTGGATGTCACATCATATGTTTTTTGGTTTTGGGATTTGAACAGGTGCCCAACAGGCTTCAAATGTGGTATAAACTATCAGCCTCCAACAGTAGTACCTGGGGGTGATCTTGCCAAGGTTCAACGAGCTGTTTGCATGATTAGTAACAATACTGCAGTTGCTGAGGTGTTCTCACGCATTGACCACAAATTTGATCTCATGTATGCTAAGAGGGCATTTGTCCACTGGTATGTTGGAGAAGGCATGGAAGAGGGAGAGTTTTCTGAAGCTCGTGAAGATTTAGCTGCACTTGAAAAAGATTACGAGGAAGTTGGTGCTGAAGGAGTTGATGATGAGGAAGACGGTGAAGAATATTGATGTAGACCAACATCTTTGAAGGCAGTGTTGGCCTAGTGCCTTGCATATGTTTTTGTTGTTATTTTCTATTTGGATAACTTCTATATCAGTTGTCTGCATTGTAATTTGACTTTCCTTTGCATTCATGTCTTGAATATATCCACCTACAGTGACTGTCTACATTGTAATTTTGACTTTCATTCCTTTTGTAGTGATTGTTGTTGTGATATCGTGATCAAGCTACTTGTTGCAAGAAAGACGCATGATTCTCAACTCTACTGCTGTGTACCCCCCAAAAGCTCAGTTTTTGATCATCAAGTATCAAGATGTGATATTGTTGTGCAGTTTTCTAGGATAAGAGAGTCGACAGGAAGAGGTTCCATCACCATTAGTAAATGTCAAGTTACACTATTCCTAAGCAGACCAAAGGACACCTAATCTCTCCGACATATTAAAAATGTACGAACATCTAATCTCCGTACGACACTAGCAATATCATGTAACATAGGTAGTGTAAATACTTGTGGCTTGTGCAGCCTAATTTTAGCCACCTGCTATTTACTTTTTATTTTAAAATCAACTCAAAATTTGATATTTACAAATGTTGAAGCTTGTAATTTTCTCATCTAAAAGTTTAAAACTTTTTGATGAAATAGCTGCACACTTAATAGGGTATTAGAACTCGATAAAAGTCATGGTTTCAAATCTCACCATCACAAATTATCAGAAATTAAAAATTCACAAATTAGGCCTATATAAATGAACCAAATCCACGTGTGGGGCATATTCGAAACATAATCAAGTTAATTTTAAAATTGTGATCTCTCGAACAATTTTTACTTTTAGATGACATACTCACACATTTCAACATGAACCAAACACAAAAATTTCCATGTGAGAGAATCCTAGCACCTCTACCAACTCTAATACAATATTAAAAGTGTGTTACCGTTTCAATTCATCAAATTTAAAATTGGAAAATAATCACCTCATCAAATACAATCATTGCAATAGGAGCCGAACTGGAGTATTCACATAAAACCTTAGAAAGAATAAGCGAAAAAATAAAAGGCATGAAGTAATTACAATCGAAGCAACAGACTAATCACCATTTATAATGTTCTCTTTGACAATACAATCACAATATATAAAGAAAACAAGAAGCTGACTGGATCAAAACTGAGACGAGCTGTCACCCTGACAACCCTTTAAACCTTACACATTTGACCAACAAAACCTCTCACAAACCAAGATCATCGATGCTCCTATCCTTACTGAAACAAGACTAGACCGCAAAACTTTTGATATACACATTCTACAAACAAAATAAAATGTTTTCACCTTTGCTCGCTACTTCTCCAAAACCAACAGCAGGCGAGCACATTGACTCAAAGTGCAGATGAATAACATTAATGAGAAAGAATGGAGTATCAAATATTTATATTCCCACATACCTACAGGTCCAGCAGGTTCAGTGCACTGGAGAAAAGCTGTTAGCTTCCACAGCATTGTGATGATAATATTAATTGCAGTGTTAACTGCTGTTGAGGCTGCAGGAATGACCATATTGAAGCCAGGGTGGCTGGTGGCAGTGTTTGCTGAAGCTGCCTCAACAGAGTAATCATCCTAATAGCAGTAAGCTCTGTCACCAGATCCTTACCGGCACATAGAGCCTACAGAAAAAGCAATTCCATGTTCCAATAAAGACACAATTCAAGATTTTCAATCAACTATCTGAACAGGGGGCATGAAGAAGGTGAAAGGGAATGTCAGTTAAGTACCAAAAGCAAGAGATTGTGGGGTAAATATTTCCATCACTCCACCGTTAACCCAAACAAAGAAAAATAAGAATTAAAAAAAAACTCAGAGAAGCCTCATGGTGACAAGTATCAATCTAAATGAACAAATGGATCCAACAACTACTGCTTCAGATTTCGGATTGTTTCAAAACTGCTACCTTATAGTGACAAGTATCAATCTAAACTAATTGTGAAAGAGCTAACCTCAGCAAAATCTTGAAAAACTTTTGGAAGGTACTCATTATTGGGACCCAGAAGTTCTCTGTCTGATCTGCAAGCAGGAAAATTAATTAACACATAGGGACTTTGAATGCAAGCTACCTGACACAGAGAGCAGCAATAGAATGATTACTGTCAAAGCAGGGAAGATGACCTTGACAGATAAAACAGCTATAGCTCAAAGAGATTAACAATGTTACAAAATGGATTAATCACTCCCACTTTATAGAATGGATATTTTGTTTAACGTGTATTTTATCATCAAAAATTAATTTCATATTAAAGACCACAAGTTGATTTCTGGGATTTTCATAAAGCATCCGAAGAAAAAAATAACTGACATGTAGGCATTCATTCAATGCATCCAACATACTTGCACATATCTCAGTATCAGGCTCCTGTGATGGATTAAAAGCAGAAATGTTACTAACTGGCAATCCAAAATCAAAGTACTACAATACTTATTTTTTCAGACATTTCCAATAACTATTATTTTCTAAGGAAAGAGCAAAAAGTAAACAGGAACACAACAAATGATTAACCAGTTCAAGTCAACCTTATGCAAAGATTCCACCAAAGCTAGTACCATGTAGTCAGATAACTGCTTGATGTAGGTCTCGTTTCGTCCCTGAGCAATCCCTTTCTCTACAGCCAGTTTGGCAGACCCTAACAACTCTGGCATCGCTATAACCAACATACAGTAAATATCAGTACAACAATAACAACATACCCAGTGGAATACCATAAGCAGAACAGTAAATATCAGTAATTTGCAATATTATAGAAAAAACAAACAAACCAGAGGAGAATAATATAGACATAGCAAAAACCCACCTGAAACCGCAGCTTTCCTGACTTCCTCATGGAAATAGAATTTCAGAAGCGGGACTAATATTGGAGCAACCTGTTTCAAGAATTAGCATGCTTGTTTAACTCAAAATGCAATACAAGGTTTCACTGAATAGCATATAAAACATGCACACAATTAGTGATGCCAACCTGGTCAATCCATGGGTAGAAACCTTCCTTTAGCTTGCCCGCATAGCAGCATAGCATATTACAAGTTGTAGCCTTCTCCTCTAGGACACTTGTTTTGATACCTATCCTTTTATCCCTAAGAGTTATGATCTCCATGCTGCATTACATAAAACTTAGACAAAGTCCTAGGAATCTCCATTTCTCTAAGCTACTACATGGTGACCATACATAAATCCGAAGTCCTAAGGTGGCACGCTAATGAAAGTAAAAAAAGGATACATATTCAAATTGAATTCCATAAGAGAACATCAGTTGTAGATGCAAAAGAAGCGACCACTAGTATCACATCTTAGAATTGTAGTGACTCTGCATCCTCGTCATAAATGGATGTGAATAACCCTCTTTGCAACTATACTAAACGTGGAATATGCACATACCAATATCTAGTGGCATGGGGAAATATATGGCAAGTTTCCATGAGAAAGCCGTAAGGCCAAAAGTATCACATGGCAAATTATTTGTCAATTCTGACTTCTGCTGCCCTTTCAACTTTTCCAGTACAAGATTAAATCAAACAATTTCAGTAACTTAGAGGAATGCCAGAAACGTTCTCAACTAAATAGAAGGCAAATGTTGTTCTAAAATGTTCACCTATCGTCATCTGACTCATCAAGTTCATTGTCTGAATCTGCAGACAATAAGGTTAAATCAGGCTGTAGTTGAGCAGATTGAAGCAAAGGAGGCATGACTACACTCATGTATGGAAAGGAAATCCTGTCCCAAACACTTGCAGAGTCTGGCCCAAGCCTACAATGCAATAAAATAATGTAGCATGATCATATCAAAAAACACATACTATGATCATGTCGAAATGAAGCTCCCAAATTTTAAATCAAGGGATGCACCCACACCTGTAGCACGTAACTAGTAGTTGGATCATCTGTCTCCATTTGTGATCCTTGCAATGACATAAGCACTTCCATAACCTTAATGACAACAAAGTTTCAACAATAAGCTGCACAGTGTAATGCTTTGAAAATTGGAGCAATCTGGATGAAAAAACAAACGAAGCGATACATCTATAAGGCCACTAGCAGATGCGTCCAACTACATAAAACTAGAAATAGAAAGCTGCAGATTAAATTAAACTGGAGAACATAGGCAGGAAGTATACCATAACGATATGCTTATATTCTCATACTGACCTGCTTTCTGTCGTCTATGAATTTGTCTTTGCCAACAGCCATCCCAACCAAACTTATGCATACATGGCTTTGGCTCAAAGAATGCGATTAGATTTATCCGATGCATTTACAAGGATAGTTTTCAAATAAGGCATTACAGTATCATAGTGGTTCTGGAAGTGCTCATGTTAAAGCGTCACATATTAGCCGTTATCCTACAAAGTGGATTCAAGATACTACTGAGTCAGAATAACAGCAATGAGGAAATACCTGGGATGAATCAGCAACAGCAGCTAACACAATTAATGCTCCCTCTTGCACCATTTGTTTGCCATTCTGCATTCAGAAGATATAATAAGAAGGAAACGAAACAATGAATCTCTTGCAACAGTCAGTGATTTAATAATATGATGTTCTCTCATGTCATACCTGCAGAAGTACAAGAAGTTCGCTAACTATTCTATCTAGATAATGTATCAAAATTTCCGGTGTGCGGTTCTCACTGAAGTTGAGTACAACTGATGCAGCATGTGCCTGTGAATATCCCAAGCGGAAAAGGAAAAATTACTGTGGATGCTGCGTGCATGTGCTAAATATTTACTATAGTTCCTTAAGCACCCTTATTACTTTAGAGTAAAAAATATTCAAATAAATGAAGTACAGTGTACCATCCAAAAGCCAAGACCAAAAACTACTTTATGTAAAGAGGTTTATTTTAAAAGCATTATCTAACATTCTGCATATCCATAGATATATAATGTCACAAGATTCGGTCAAGGAAGATATATTTTTGAACAAAATATGGCCATCCTCATTACCTGATCAGATATGTTAACATACACTCCCTCCTGTCCATATAAGGGGTGCTTTTAACTTGGGCACACTCCTTAAGAAATCTACTTCGAGAAAGTAAGAAATGTTTTTACCAACTTACCCTTAATGTAATGGTACATATTTAATACAGTTTCTTGGTTACACAAAGATCCCCTTATCTGAATAGGGATAAATTTGAAAGTAAACAATTAATGCCTTCTTGATTATGTGAAAATGAAAAGGTAAAAACACCACTTATTTTGGACCAAAATGAAAAGGTATAGAATACCACTGACCAGAAAGAGTAGATAAGAAAGAGATCTATCATTCTTAATTTGATCAAACCAAAAAAACAAATAAAAAATGAACAGCTACTGACCAACCAAATAATATACTAGAGTAATATATCTTTTCTTTTCTTTTTTGATAACTGAGAAATCCCTCAGCGCAGACAGTTTAAAACTCAACAGATACTGGTCCAACCCTCTACCCTTATCCACTATTCCACTTAGATACCATGCTTTTGTCTGTAGAAGGGTTCGAAATCATGGGGGGGTGGGGTGTAACCCACATCTCATGTGATATGTTCTTAGCACCAGACCAACGCCCTGTGGGCTAGAGTAATATGAGTATCTTCTGCTACTGTTTCAAAAACACATTTTCATATAGCTACAACATCTAATATGGGTTCACCATACCACCAGGACAAATCTGTACTTGTGGACTTTGGAAATCATCCATCCATCTCTGCAGCCAGTGCTAGCAATACACGGTTATGATATCGAACTAGCAAATCTGGACCCAAGTCAGTTGACAGCTGGCCAATTGCATTAATAGCTGCCCACCTCACTCGAGGACGTGGATCCTGGAAAGAATTGAGAACCATGTTGACCACTTGCTCCAAATTCTTAATCATCACCTGTAATAGGAAACAAGGCACAGTGTTGTCAAAGATAACTAGTTAAAAATTATACAAGAGGAAGTAGAACTGTTCAATTAGAAAAAAGGCATTGGCCAACAATGGAATTGAACACTTGGACAAGCACTGCCACAGTAAACGGCTCACCAAAAATAGTTATATTGAACAAAACTCCACCCATCCCAAGAAGGAATGGCGGGTTTCGGAGAACAAGTCATCACTGTGTGATTTAAGACATTGTTCTTTGACTTCTCTTTTCTTTTGCAAAAAGGGAGTTGGATTTCTGGAAACTACATAAGAAATATTTCAAAGCATAAACTTTCTATAGTTGAGAACAATTAAATATGTTCTCAAACATAGTAGTCATAGGTAAACTATCTTGACCATTGAAGTAAAATGCCCTTCATTTCTGGACTTAACTTTTAGGCACTAATCCAATGAGTGAAAGCAACAAACGACATGCAGCAAAACATCCAGCTATGACAAATAGGGTATGTAGGACGACAAAAATTTAAGTGCCAGCATAAAATAATGCATCAAAAAAAGCACCAAACCTCCTAAATAAATTCAGTGAAAATGTTTTTAAATTCATAAAGACAAGGTATTCAATAATTATCAATCAACTAATTGGCTATAAGAATCTATTTGTCCTTTCTCAACCCTATAATACTGTTCTTTCCTACCTTCAGATGGTAAATATTTTTCAGAATGTAGAGTACATATTAGGGCCCATTTCACTAAAAACTCAAATCTTTAACATAAGTATACAAGTTTTTCATCGGTACCTTTGACCAACCTTCAACAATTTGAGCAAGGGCAATGAGAGCAGCATGGTGCTTCTGCCACTCGGGTGCAGCCAAGTAAGCAGACAGCTGTTCGGAAGCAACGGGAACAATTGTGTTACTTGCAATGGCTAACCTGTCCAAACACTCCTGCCCTACACTATAATTACTTGTTCCCCTGCATCCTCATGCTCAGCTTCAGCACTATGCTAAAGAGCTTCATCTTCAACATCTTCATCAAAATAGCAAACAACCTAGTAATAAACCGCGGCAACTTCCTCATCATTCCAGGGGCGTGTTCCCTGGCATCAGTCAATGTAATCACAAATTCAATAGCCAATGCCTGGTCCCCTCTTCTAGACTCTCTGCCTCGGCTATTTGCCACATTGTCCCCACGACTCCCCTAGTTGTCTCCTCAAGAACCTAGGCTCAGTCCCTGCTAATTCAATCATCAATTCCAATGAGTCTTGTGCGATAGCCTCTTGGCCAAGGTTCAAGGCCTCAGTCAACATACTCATCATCCCCGGCAATAGATCCTGAAACCTATCCATCTGGTTAGCGATGGCTAAACACTGTATGAAATTAATTGCAGCACTTAATGCTGCAATCCTCACATCAGCATTTGGGGAATGATTCAGGGTTTGCAGGAAAACCGAATGCAAATCATTTGCATGGTGAACCAAAATGTCACTGATATATTGTGCTAATTGCGTAAATATCAAAAAAGCACATTCCTATAGTTCAGTTGAATCGCTGTTAACAGAGTGAGACATGAATGGCAATATTTTAGGCCATTGGTTTTTGGGTAGGATCTATGAAGCGAGCTCGGAAATGACGTCGCATAACTTCTTGCTAATTGATTTGGATTGTTCAAGTTGGATACATGTGAGTAGGAGTGACTTAATAGAGGACTGGGTAGATCGAGTGTGTTTGGGCCAAATGAAGCCGTCGTAGCGACTAAGCAACTTGCGGAGGAGTATAGCAGTCATAGCACGGGGCTCGATACGTGGGGAGGTGGATCATTCTGCTTGATGAGGTTGAAGATTGACTCAGCTTGGGATCGTTGTTGGTTGGAAGTTGACATGAGATGGGAGATTAGCTCCGAGTATGGCCGCCATTTGGTACTGAGTTGACTCACAATCCATTACTGGCTCTCTGCTATGGAGGAGCGGTCAGTTATGGCGCTCAAAAACAATCGGCAATTTTCTTCTCTCTCGTCCAATGGATGGAGCTATAGCGGTTAAGAGTACGTAAATGCAGAGGGAGAATTTGGAGGTTTTTTGTCTTTGAAAAATTTTGCCTTTTATTTGGGGCTCTTTTGAGTTGTCAAACGTACAAACGGAATACTACTATAAATAAATAAATGTTTTACGCGCTCTGTCATACTTTACGTAGTACCTTTTATTTTTTGATTTATCCGGGGGAAAAAATATTATTTTACTTTATATAAAGATAATTTATATTTAAAATTTTCTTTTTATTTTTAATTAAAATATTCTAAACCACAAGAATGATCTTAGATCACAAGTGTTAAATTTTTTTTTTAAATATTGTGTCAAGTCAAAAAATGTCATATTATTAGAAAAAATATATTTGATTTGGTATTACCTCACATTCATCCTTCAATTTTGAGTGTTCTCTAATAAATGTACAAATACAAAATTAAACAAATAACACATACATCCTACTTGACATTGTGCATGGCAACCAACATTATATTTGGCGTCCGGTGCATATTATTTCATGTAGAATATATGTGTACTTGTTCAACTTTATAGAAGTTTGAATATTTTTCTCTGCACACTCAATATTAAGGACATGGATGTCCAAAACAAATTAAAGGACATATTTACATATTATATTAATTTTTAAAAAAAAGTTAAAATCATCAAAATATACAATTCCTAAAGTTATTTTATACAATTTTGATTGGAACATCTCAGCTAAATTAATTCTTATTCAATACATGAATATGTCTATTGATGCATTATACAAATGGGTGTACATTATATTATTAATATGAGTTTCATTTTAAGTACTAAGTATAAAAAATATATAAAAGTAGGGTAGTTTAAAATCAAATCAAAATTAATTTAGGATATTGAGTAATCGATTTTGGTGTCGATTAGGTGAAGTTGAGTTTTGAGTCACAACTAATAGCACTAGAGAGACGAAATATAAGCTAAGAAGCAATTCAAGACATAACAATTAACTTTGTCCAATAAAATTACAAACAAGGTTATTGCAAATTGGTAATATGCCAATGTTTATGATTTCCAAGAACCACACTTCACAATCCGTTAATGTAAGAACGGAGCAGATACAAATAATTTAGCATGTAAGTCATTGATTGTTATACATATTTTTTCTTGAAATTCGTAAGTTTTTTTTGAATGATTCACAATGCTTAACTACTACATAATTATACTAATTTTTAATTAAAAAAATATTGTGAAATGTTAGTGATTAACTTGACAATCGATCGGGTAACAAATAATAACATAATTGATTAACCGATATCTTAACCTTTTTTTAATAATTTGACATATATATGAATTAATAACCAATAAGTAAAATCGATAATTTTCATAATTGAATCGAATCGAATCAAATCAATCAATTTGGAGCCCTATAAAGAAGATATTTCTCATTTTATAGGAGTCTTTGTGGCACAAATGCTTATACTAGTAATTAATATAATTTAATATGAGGGTTAAAAAATAAAAAGACTAGCCAAGTAAATTAGGATGGACGAAAAAAAGCAAAAATACCTTTTTCTTTTCTAATAGAAACTACATAGTGAGTTGGATGGTTGTTATATTACAATTATTAATTTGTTTTTATTGTAAATTATTTTTAGTTTGATCTTGATGTGATTGTAATTTGTACAGTTACTCCTTTTTTTTCTAAATTATTACTTTTTATATTTTTAATTTCTCATTTGATTTTATTTATTATTTATAATTTTATTTTGTTGGGTATTTTTACAAATATACATACATAGGTGTCCCCTTCAGTTGTGGTAACATTTGCCCTAATTAAACTCTAGATCAGCTCCATCTCTAGTTCTCTACTGTCACAGCCGCTGGAAAACCTCCCGTAAATTTCTTGTCAGCCGCAGGTATATCTCTTATACTGCATGCATGTAAAATATAGTCGCATATGTTCTACTTAGGAATTTTTAATTCATAGAAATCCAGGTCGGATATCTGGGTGTAATACTATTTCATATTTTTTTCCCTTTGTTTTTTGATTGTTTGCTGCTGTTGGTTTGCTAAAAATGATGTCTTTCGGTAGTTGGGAGGATTACATTGTTTGTTGTGGATTACCTTTCCAAGGGGGAGGAGTGAATCTTCCACATGCTATAGCCCTTTTCAATTCCTTGTATTATACCGTTTAAGTGCTCTTTTTGCACTTATGGATGTCTTTGTTGGAGCTACTTAGCAATATTAGAATAATTTGTTTTACTTGTGCTCCTTTTTAGCGTTCCGATCTGATTCTGTAGTTATTGTGAAAGAATCTGTGTTGTATTGAGAGTTGTTTCGGTAAAAAATATAAATGAAAGCAGGTTTGGACGACCAAAAAACCATCTTTTTGGAAAGGGGTTTAATTGTCGGGGACCCCATGAATTTGAAAATTTTTACTTCGTGTACACTTAGACCCTTGTTGTTCCTAATTATCCCCTCAACCTGCTATCTTGATAGTCTTTTTAGTTTGTGTTTTCCAACTTAATTGTGTTTGGACCACATGAATAACTTTGATTCCCTCTTGTTTTAGTTCGAGAAGAGCTTGGGCATTATAATATCATGTCACTTGTTTAATAGATGGAGCCTATGGAGAAAAATGAGAAATGATGCAAAACATGCTTATGATTACTAGGATTGTGATAATCATTTTTTATCTCATCATAAATTTGATTGATACTGCTATCATATACTTATAGTATGTGTTAATGATAAGTTTGACGAAGTTCGGGTCTGCATGCATTTTTTTCTCAGGAACAAAGTTTCTTTACCCTGATTATGCTGGTTTTTGGATGTTTAATCTAACTGAGTATGTTTTGATTGTTATTCTTTTTGGCCTATATATTAGTCTTCTAATTCTATGAACTGATGATAGATCGACGAGTCTGGTGAATATGAGGGGAAGAAGTTACAGCCGCTCACCCCCAAGAGGTTATGGAAGGAGAGGAAGGAGCCCAAGCCCCAGAGGAGTTCACTATGGTGGTCGTGGCAGAGATGAGCCAACGACTCTATTAGTGCGCAATCTTCGCCATGACTGTCGGTATGCATTTTCTCAACATTTTATTCTTGGAGCTTACCAGACTGGAGCTGTCTGCACGAAATTAGAAAACATGCATAGGATTTGTCTTGGGGCACAGCATAGGTCCGAAATAAGATTGAAGAATGTTAACAGTAGGAAATCTATCCTCTCTGGTAGCCATATGTAGGAACTACTTACCTTCTTGTCTTTTTGAGTAGGAACTAAAATTGGTCCTAATAAGCTGTTATGATTCCTATGATTAATTCAGTTACATTGTGTTACGTTTAAGTGTGCCATGAATCTTTGCATGTAGCCTTTGGTTCTATTTACTTTGCTTTTGTGTGCAGGCCAGAAGACCTCAAAAAACCATTTGGGCAATTTGGTCCTGTCAAGGACATTTACTTGCCGAGGGACTATTATACTCGGTGAGCTTGTTTTGCATTGTCTTTACCTGCACAATTCTTTTGCCTCCTTGAAAGAAGAAGAAGAAAGAAAGGAACAGAGATCTCATAGACAAGTGAGGGAGTTATTACTTTCAGACATGTGATATCTTTGTTAGATACTTTGTCCTCTACGGTCCAGCATATGGCCTTTCATCTTCTGGAACTAGATATTTTATATTTTGGTTTTTGAGAGTCAATTCATTACATCAAGTTGGACTAGGGATGGCAAACAGGGCAGGCAGATGCGGGACAAACCTTCATAATCCGTGGAGACTTAAATCTGCGCTGCTCCGTATAGACTGATTGATTGTTTTCAACCTGCCTCGCTCTCTGCCTCACGTAAATCAACCTCGCATAATTTGCTATTTTTTATTTGTTTCTCCTAGATGTTTTGAAAATTTTCACAACTATCTTGCCAAGAAGATATTTTTGAAGAATGGAATATGGTCCTTGAGTGAAAACTCCTCTCCATAAACACCCATTAATCACGTTATTGATCTCCAAGGTAAACCAAGCGCATCAACTTTTATTTTCTTTGTTGCCGTTGTTTTCCAAGCTACTGTATCCCATAAATATATCAACACTTCTTTATAGCTTGGATAATTGAAGGGTAGCAGATGTGTTCGTTTTGCTGGAAGAAGCTTGGGGAAAAGCTTGGTTATGCCGTGATTGCACATTGTATAATTGTGTAGTAGTTTGAGCTCATGTAACGCCATAATGATAATTGAGTCAGTTTCTTGTGGACTTGAGTGTGTGTTGGTCTTTGTACGCCTAAGAAAGTTCAGTATTACTATTAAATTTTTAATACTTTTCTCTTTTTTAGACCTGACCTGCATCATTGTTGGAACTATTTGAAACTGCCCTGCATAATCTTAAACCCACTCCACTTACATAGCTTTAGCTCCATTTCCTATTTTACATTTAGCATAGAAATTTCTGCTGGCTTCTGTTTACTTTTTATTTCATATTGGGTTCTGTTGTTTACTCTTTGTTATGCCATGTTGGGTAACACTTTATTAAAATTGTTGAGATGTAGCAGTGATACTAAAGAGTTTTGGAGACTTCAATCAAGTAGTAAGAGTTCTGTTGACACTTTCAAGTAGTAAGAGATGTAGCAGTGATACTAAAGAGTTTTGGAGACTTCAATCAAGTAATAAGAGTTCTGTTGACACTTTCAAATAGTAAGAGAGCTCTTGACAATCAATCAGGTAGTAAGAGTTCAAGGTGATGTTAGTGGTAGTGAAGATTGGAAGGAATATGGATATCAATAGAATGTGAAGATTTCAAGTTTTCACGTCTTGAAGAATTTCAAGTCATCGTTAAACTGATGCACGCAAGGTCAGCAGCCATGTGCTTGCTTCTGTGCTTATCAAGGCATTCCAATTTATGGGGATTATTTTAGTTTTATTATCTTCGCGCTGTTTGGAAATATTGGAAGTCTTTAGGCAAGTCTCTTCATACTGCACATTTTTTTAAATCTCAGAAATTAACTTGATTTTGACTCCAAAATATATCAGTTTAAATTCTAATTGTTGAGGTGAGTTTACCTGTCAGAGGTTCCATACAATTCTTAAACTCAAACTTGCTCTCTGTCCTTGTTCTAACTAAGATGTTCAAATAGCCCTCGAATTCTGTATATTGGGTGTTACACCCACTGGCTTATTTGTACTGTAATTTGATGATGCCTTTAACACATTTTCTTGTGTTCCCTCTTCTCTTGCTTGTCCTTCCTCTTTTCCTTCGCAGTGAACCACGTGGTTTTGGATTTATCCAATATCTGGATCCTGCTGATGCAGCAGAAGCTAAGTATCAGATGGATGGTCAAGTTTTCCAAGGTCGGCAACTGACGGTAGTTTTTGCTGAGGAGAACAGGAAAAAGCCTCACGAAATGAGAGCTAGGGAGCGTGGAAGGTAGTTCATTCTAATAATGTTGCTCATGCTTGAAGCCTTTATTTAAACTTGTGTCTGCTTGAACAGTATTTTCATGTGGTTTAGTTCCGAAAATTGGTTCTGGAAATTACTATCTCAAAGGATGGGTTGTTTGTGTTTTGGATGTTCTCTTTTAGCCAGTCATATCTGTTGCTCTATCAAATTCTTGGACAATAGATTTGTAAAGCCTCTCTTACGTTTCCTATATTTTTCTCGTTGTTAAGTCCTTGTTTTGCAAATCATGGATTTTAATGGGAATTGATGTTGAGTTTTCCAAATGGCTAAGTTTTGTAATCACAAATTTATATGTGTATTCAATGTTAGTGCCTATAAGCATTGTCATTTTTCTTCTTTCTTGAGATGTTAACACTATGATGTACCATCTTGTAGTGGTAGGGTTGGCCGCTACTATGATCGGAGGGGTACTCCCCCTAGGTACCATAACTCTCCTCGATATTCACGATCTCCACCGCCCCGCAACCATGATTACTACTCTCCACCTAAGAGAAGGCAATACTCAAGGTATGCTTATTATCAGACACAAATGTGATATATTGGAATTTTGTGGTGATTAATGGAGAATAAACCTTTCGTGTTAGATCATTGTGAAGACTAGGTCTTAATCACGTGCAGCATCTCCCCTAGGAAACATAATTCTGGTTTATGTGAAGATGATATACGACTCTGGTTTCGTCCTACATTGTGATTTCTTTTGGTTTTATCTTTTACTCAAAACTTAAGCATGTTTGACTCTAGGATGTTGATCTGATAGCAAGATAGATCAAATTAGGCGTAAATCTAAAAGCTTCAGGCCTTCAGCATTTGCCTAGTCTGCTACGGCTAGCTTGATCTCAATCATTAATGCCTCTTCCAGTTCTCAATTTGTCATCACCTTTGAATATTGGCAATGAGAATGTTGGGAACATTGTCTCTGTTAGTGAAATCTACTTTATTGATTTCTTGGGTGGGATCAAAAAGTTAACTCACTTTTGTTTTCCTCATCTTCGGAACTTTATTCAACCATCTTTTGTGTCATCCTATCCATAAAAATAGAAAATTGCTGGAACCCTAAGCTGTATTTGCAACTTCTAAACATGTGACATTTCATCAAAGTACTTGGAGTTCCTTGGTTTATTAATTTGGTCTGGATGTAGTTTCTCCTGCTTTATGCACTGGTAACAAACTCTCTCTGATTTGTGATTCGATATATATCTCTTTTTTAAAAAAAAAAAAAATAATGAAACCTTACTCAGAATTATAAATATATCTCCTGTTGCAGGTCTGTTTCTCCTGAAGAGAAAAGATACAGTCGTGAGAGATCATATTCTCCTCGCGGTGATCAGGGAAGGTCATACTCACAATCCCCTCCAAGGGAGCAGTCTCCACCATTCAATGGGTCACGAAGCCGCAGTCAAAGTCCAGTCAGGGAGCATTCTCCCGCTTATAATGGTTCGAGGAGTCGCAGCCGGAGTCCAGTTAGGGCACGTTCTCCAGTTAGGGCTCACAGCAGAAGGCGGAGCCGTAGTCAAAGCCATAGCAGGAGCCCTGATGCTGTTCATTATTCCAGACACTGAACACTCTCCTCTTGGTTACGAATGGTGTTAGTTTGAACAGAACAACATGATGATGATGTGCTTTTCGGTGGTTAATTAGTTTTCTCATGGAATTCAGCAGTTGATGTAGTGACAATCCATTTGTATTATTTTCTCGACTTGCTTCTCGTGCTTGTTCGTACTTTATTAGTACTGATGGATATGGATAACATTGCTTTCTCTAAAAGTCAGTTGACTGATTTTCGTTAGACTGCGTATATTGCAATTGTTGCCTCGCTTCACTTGGATAATGCGCTCGCAATCTGTTTGGTTTGACCAATTATTTTGCCCATATGATTTTCGATTAGATAAGATATGGTGAAACTTGATCTCACATATGACCTTAGATAGAAAAGAGTGGAGGTTGCGAATTAGAGTAGTAGATTAATTGGTTGGTATGGTTAGGTGGTTGTCTGATCTTATAGTAGGAGTAGTTGTGTTTTATATCATGTGTTGTCATTATTTATTATATACATGTTAATGTTATCGTTATATCACGTTGATTTACACACTATCTTGTGCTTTCTGTTGTAGTTGTTTTTTGTGTTTTTTTTCTTTTCCTTCCTATTTTTTATCCATATCTAGTTTATTTCATTAGATATATTGTTGTTGTATGATTTTCGATGACTCTTTGAATTTGGGTAAATGTTATTTAGATACTTGGAAGTATGACTTGAAAGATCATGACTCATTTTTCGAAAGGAGATTTCATTGGATCACAATTCACTAACAATTGCTATTTTTCTGTATCAACATCCGATATAGGAGAGTTGCGTATGTCCATTTAAAATCACATGCTCCAACTAACTCTTACATCCACCTACCTACTAGCCTTCCCCACGTAGGTGCCAACTCTTCTACCTGTATTATTAAGGTATGCACTAAATAAGATTGACCTGAAGCATAAGAGGAGAGGAGAATGAACATTTGAAGGGAGATTTACTGTATTGGTGAGAGAAAAAGAGATGGGAAAGAGCCTAAGTGAAGTTGGGATGGAGGATTTAGTAAGAGCAGGAGTTGGAGAGGAGGCGGCAAAATGGTTGATGTCAGAGCTGCAAGCTGCAATTGCCCAAGTGGGTTTCGCTCCAAAGGAGATATGGCGTGAGGTCACTGCTCGGAAATTGCTGAAACCATCACACCCACATACTCTGCACCAGCTCCTTTACTACTCTGTTTACCATAACTATCACAATGGCCCTCCTCTCTATTGGTTCCCTTCTCTGTAATCTCTCTCTCTCTTCCTCTATCTATGAATTTCACGTGTGTTCTGTTCAAATTTTTATAAATTCGCCAAAACAATTAAAATTTATAGAAATATGCGTGTAAGGAGTACTAAAATGCAACAATCTCAAATAAATCTTAAAAAAAGTGACGAGAAATACCAAATAAGGAGTGTATGTTAATGTTTAAAACTAATTTTTTTAACCAAACAACTATAAATTTTGAACTATGTCTGTAGTTCGCAAACTTCATTTTGGTAGAGTGATATAGTCATGCTTTATATTATGTGTTGTCATTTCGTTTATGTGTTAATTTTATCATATATACATATTGTCATATATTTTTCATTATTAGTCGCTCTTTCTGTTTCTTTTTTTTTGGCATATTTAGTTTATTCTGCTTATGGATTTTTGAGACGAGTTGTTACCAAGAAACAACCTCTCTACTTCTATGAGGTAGTAGTAAGACCCCACTTGTGAGATTCCACTGGGTATGTTGTTGTTGTATAGATAAAATTTAAAAATGGAGGAAATATGAAAAGTATTTTAAAGATTTAAATTAAGCATTTTATGAGTATGAAAAGTATGAAAGTTATGGGCATTAAGGTAGCACTTGAATAGGTAAGTAGACATAAGTTATGAACGTAAATATTTAAAACAAATAAAGAAGAAAAATAATAAATAAATATAGATGAAAAAAAGATGAGTGCAAATAATATTTAAGTGAAATGTCACTAGCCGTGGAATTTCAAAGGGCCAAAATAGATAAAGAGAATAGCTTTAAGCTTTATATGCAATTGAACCTCCATAAAATTTGGAAGAGTAAACAATCTTCCTCATTCAACCAAAATATAATGCAATAAGCTTTTACACATAATTCTAGCAGTGGTACACTTTTTTGTCTGAAAACTTTTACATTGTGGCTTGAAAGTGTTATAATTATGAAAACTGAGGTTTTAGAGTTGTATATTTATTAAATCTCACCTGAACCTTCTTGCTCTTGATCAGCTGATTAACTACTCTCTCTATGCAGGAATGAATCTAGATGCACAAATTTGGGCCGCATAATGGAAACTCATTGTCCGAAGCTTTTTGGAGAATCATACAAAGATCCAATCTCAAGTTTTAAAGAATTTCAGAGGTTCTGTGTTCAGCATCCTGAGGCAAGTTCTTGTTTCAATTTTGACTTAGAATTTCTGGTTGCTCAATTTTGTTCCACATTCTGCTCGTATTGGAGCTTATAGTTGAGAAGTTTTTCAGATTTACTGGTCAATTGTTTTAAAAGAACTTCCAATTCACTTTCTGGAAGCCCCTAAATGCATCCTGGATACCTCTGACAAATCAAAACGTGGAGGAAATTGGCTTCCTGGGTCAGTTCTAAATATAGCCGAGAGTTGTCTATGTTCAAGCAATTACGACAACAAGCAGGATGATTGCGTGGCCATTGTATGGAGGGCAGAAGGGAATGATGATAAAGAAGTTAATTGCATGTCATTGAAACAGCTGAGAGAAAAAGTGATGTAGGTTCCGACTCCACGTTGTAATATCTCTTCATTCTGTTCATATTTGGATGAATAAAGTGTATGTTCATGCACTATACTCTTGTCTTGCATTTGGAGTTATGGATATGATATAGTTTCCTGCTGTTGGTTTTGGTTTTCTGATACTAACTATCTTCAGGCAAACTAGTTTGATCATAAATTGTCGTTTTGTAAAAGTACATTGCCATACGTCCCCCTTCATGCTCCCTTCTTCTCATAATCACTCTTTTCTTAATTGAGAAGACATTTAAGCTCACAGTCTCTTCCACAGGATGGTGGCAAATGCACTGGCTAATATGTTCTCAAAGGGAGATGCAATTGCCATTGACATGCCAATGACTGTCACAGCAGTCATTATTTACTTGGCCATTGTTTTAGCTGGATTTGTGGTAGTATCGATTGCTGATAGCTTTGCAGCGCAGGAGATTGCAGTCCGTTTACGAGTGTCTAATGCTAAAGCTATATTTACACAGGTACTTTTGTTTTCTAGTGAACATAAAATGCTAAGAAAGGAGTTGCCTATGGAGGAGATAGATGAGGACACTCTCCAGAATATTTTCTGCATTAAAATGTCAACAATCTGAAGCTATCAAGAGATGGTTTTTCTCTGCCTATTTAACTATTAGTCCAAGATGTTCTTTACAAGATTGGCCTTTTCCATATATTTGTGTTTTTTCCCTTTAGGCTGCAATCTCTAAAATTCTTTTAAAGGACATAGTATTTATCTTCATCCCTATATCATGCCAGGTCTGTAATCCCCTAACCGTTTGTTATGGCTTACACCCCTGGTGTCATTCTTTCCTTATTCCCTTTTGGTTTTATGATCAGCCAGACAATGTTACAGGGTTTGAAGTTTTGCAGACATAAATATTAAATAAGAAAACTGTGGCTTCCTGTTTAACTGTGGCTTCCTGTTTATGTTTAAAAAAGTCATTCAACTTATAGGACCTTATTTTGATCATGAATTATGAAGTTTCCGATGGACATTCAGCTTTATTATCATCCCTAGAGTCTGTTCTAGGGTGAGTTAATATTGTAATCTAACAACCAATAAAGAAAAGTAAATATTGTATAGTTGGTGACAAAAATCTTAATATCAGTAGAATTTTATTTAACTCTTGCATGATTATTTCTAACATCTAAGCTTTTGAAAATTTAGGACTCCATAGTGCGAGGAGGCCGAAGATTCCTCTTGTATAGGTAAGTGCCTAATGTTATGCTGGATGCTAATAATGTGATAATGCAGACAAGTTACCTGCATAGTGTGTGTCTTTGGTTGGGTATAGAAAGTTGTGAAAGCCCTTCAAGGAAGTAATGAAAAGTTCGTCTTCTTCCCAACCAAAATTTACGCATTCTTCCTCTTAAACTATAGCGGAGATATAATTCTTTCATGAACATAGTGAATGCATGGTTCATGCTCTCAAACTCTTGCAGTCGAGTTATAGAAGCAGCTCCACTTAAAGCTATTGTAATTCCTGCTACTGGGGAGGATGTACAAGTTCAATTAAGGAACCAAGATCTTTCATGGAAGGATTTTCTTGCCAGTGTCAGTCACCTTCCCAGGTAATCTAGTGAACTTTTTTCTCCAACAACATTTATGGTGAATATGTTCTCTAATTTACTAGTGTGTATGACCCTGATGATAACTCAAAATCAGCGAATCTATCATGACAATATGTAGTGGCAATCCAGGATGATACTGAATTTGGTCTTCTATGCCCAACCACCTCGTTCTCCAAGAATGTCTAAATTTTGCAAAAATTGTATAAAGAATTTCTGTCACTATCAAATAATATCTTTATTTTCCCTTGCTGTAAAAACTTAAGCCTTGATAATATTTTCTTCTTGGGCAGGCCAGATTATTATTTTCCAGTTTATCAATCCATAGACTCTGTTACAAACATACTATTCTCATCAGGAACCACAGGTGAATTGCGTTGCTGAGACTACATAATTTATTTTTGGTTGTGGCATTTTGTGAATCTTGTTGATTCGGTTGTTCCTTTCGCCTTCGTCAGGAGATCCGAAAGCAATACCTTGGACTCACCTGTCTCCCATTCGATGTGTTGCTGATGCATGGGCTCATCTTGATATTCAAGCTGGAGATGTTTACTGCTATCCTACGAACTTGGGATGGGTGATGGGACCAGTTCTACTATACTCCTGCTTTCTAACTGGTGCAACTCTAGCTCTTTATCATGGATCTCCTCTAGACCATGGTTTTGGGAAATTCGTGCAGGTGATTAACAGAATCTCCTATGCAAAGTGAAACTTTCATCTTCATATCAATTTAAGGGGTCTACCAGACCTATACTGAAATCTTTATCTTTTGTTGCATGTTTGCGGCCATTAATGTGTTAACTAAGTATCTCTCGGCAACACAACTTCCTAAAGAAACAATTTTTACTTTGATCACATTTTGTAATAATTTAGTTCAGCTGCGATTGTGTCTGTAAATTTGATTTATTCATTCTACCTCCATGTGTTAGTAGGATGCAGGGGTTACTGTCTTGGGGACTGTTCCTAGCTTAGTGAAGACATGGAAGAGTACTGGGTGTATGGAAAGCCTCGATTGGACAAAGATAAGGTACTCCGTGAGTTCAAGTGCTAAAGACGAGACCGATTTCTTAGTGGATAAATTAACATGAAAGCATTTGCAGGATGTTTGTTAGTACTGGAGAGGCCTCTAATGTTGATGATGACCTTTGGCTTTCTTCAAGGGTGTACTATAAACCCATTATTGAATGCTGTGGAGGCACAGAGCTATCATCATCTTATATTATAGGAAACCCTCTTCAACCACAAGCTTTTGGAACATTTAGCTCTGCATCAATGTCCACAGGATTTGTCATCTTAGATGAAGATGGGCGCCCTTATGTAAGAGAACTTTACAGAATTGTAAATATCTTCAGTTTATTGAGAACCCACAATTTTCTTTGAATCCTTTTGCCATTTTACTTCCTGGATGATCTATTCATGATGAGAAAGTATTTTTTCCTGCGAAATATTAAAGTGTAGACTTTTAAACTGTTTCCAGCCAGATGATCAAGCTTGTGTTGGTGAAATTGGCTTGTTTCCTATCTATATGGGAGCTTCTGATAGATTGCTGAATGCTGATCATGAGAAAGTATACTTTGAGGGAATGCCAACTTACAAAGATATGGTAAGCACATGTCATAGAAAAGAATTTTCCTTTTTCAGGTTTTCCCTATGTGAAATTGAAATTTTGGCCAAACAATAGAGTATGATAGTTGATTACAGGTCGCAGATGATGGACTCAAAACTCAAGCCTTCTCTTTCCATGTTTTAATGGGATAAATTGCGCTCTGTTGAGTAGCTTTTAATCAACTCAACCATTGTCATTGCTGTTATAACTGATGCTAAGGTTTTTTTCCTCAACAGCAACTAAGAAGACATGGTGATATCCTACAACGAACTATTGGAGGTTATCTTGTTGTTCAAGGCAGAGCTGATGACACCATGAATCTTGGAGGCATAAAGGTACTGTAAATCCAGGTTTGCTAGTTTATATGCTACAGTATAAAGCTGCTCTTACTGCCATGGTTGCTAATAGCCAGCATTTGTTTGTATGCATTTGAAGATCGGAACACAAGACAAATTTATAATTATGTTCAATTTATGGAATGCACTTATTGATTCTGCAGCAATACTCAAATCAAATCTTCTTTTTTAACGTGCAGACAAGTTCAATAGAAATTGAACGTGTATGTGATGGTGCTGATGACCGTGTCCTTGAAACTGCTGCAGTCAGTGCTGCACCACCCAGTGGAGGTCCAGAACAGTTAGCTATATTTGTGGTTGTCAAAGAGGGGATGATTGTATCACCAGACACACTGAAGAAAAGATTCTCAAGAGCCATTCAGAGAAACCTCAATCCTTTATTCAAGGTTAAGGTTCCATTCGGTTAGACACGTATCCTGAATTTGTTAAATTAGAAAAGAAGAGAAAGATACACGAACAATTACTGATGCAATTATTGTTTGGTATGATTAATAGGTGAGGTCAGTGAAGATAGTTGGAATGTTGCCTCGAACAGCTTCAAATAAGCTGTTGAGGAGAGTTTTAAGGGAGCAGTGGAAGCAAGATGTTCGGATAGAGAGTAAACTTTAGCTAAAAATGTCAACTACCTAGCTCTTGGTATACCATCATGCTTGTATAAATATGAATAGATACAAAATAAACGGGTCAAGCAAGAAGATATGGCATATGTTGTCATTATGTAATAATAAGAATAATAATAGTATGCTGGTGAACATTATACCTTGTTTGGATGGTTATTACTCATAGTAATCTTATTTTATACTGTTTTTTCATAATAACTCTTCCTCGTACCCTAGTTTTCTCGTGGGATACAATGTAATTATGAAAACAAAGTGTTAAAGAATGTAAATTATTGAAAGAGAGACAAGGTAATATAAGGTTTAAAAGGAAGGAAGCTAGTTGATATATATATATATATATGTATACTTGATAGGAGGAAGTGTAATGCTTGACTAGATTATTACTTGTCGTACGTGAAGACAAAAAATAACTAGTATTGTTGTCCTGAGATGTTCCACTTTGGTGAGACGCAGCGACTTGCGGATTTTATTCAAAAACATAAAGCCATGCGGTCAAATCCTAAATATATTTCCACTCGGCTTGTTTTATCCATTAAGCTTCAATTGTATACATCTATTTAACCTTTAGTTAGGTAAATGTGTGTTGTGGACCCTTTTGCTTGTGAATGATGTTAGTTGCTTCTATTTGTATCATCTTCCTCCCCTATCGCATACGTATTTTTGAAACCTGATGAACCTTCAAATGCATACCTTCCCTCCCATTCATTTTTACTTATTCACTATACAAAAAACAAATGACCATTTTTACTTATCCGACTTGAAAAATGAAGAGACAATTTATCATTTTCACTCCATATTTTACCCTAAAACAACAAACAACGAACGAACTTATCGTAACTTAGACCTTTAACACTCCTTACTATTGACCTACACATAGCTAAGATTGACATGGTTTCAACAAAACACACCTGGTACTCTATATAATTAATAGGACTATCAACAATCACCGAAAATTTCATCAGAGAAAATAATAAGAAAAGGCGGCATCCGTTGAATCTTTTATACATTTTTTTTAAAATGCAGTATCATTTTAATACATATCCTCGAACTACAAGACCAAAAGGACATCCCGGAGCATGAAGCATCTTGCATTAAAGGAAGGTTCAGGAAGGGTCAACTGCATTGGGTGCTAAAAAGGCCCATCTCAATGTTGGAGAACAAACTGAACTAATCTATCACCTTCCTAAATGTAGATTCTAGAAAAACAGTACTTTACAGTTCCTCACAAGTGAGGTGATCAGCGTCATTTCATCTGAAACATTCCACCAGGATTAAACAGGGACTCGTTTTCCACGGTAGCGGTCAAACAACTGCAGAGAAAGAAAACGATCTCAGACAACAGGAAATTCAAGAGTAACTGCAGCATATATATTTTCCATTTTCTGCATCCACACTCCCAGTTTCCTTTCATTATTGCTACAGGATGGAGGTCGGGTAGCCATAACAAGCGAAAGAGTAGCATTAGAGTAGAAACTGCAATCATTTTTCATTTGAGATATGATGTTTTTAAGGTTCACATAAAACGAGACGTGCTATTAATATAGTGCTTCCAACACCTTCGCGACAGATTGGACATTCACAAGATTACTTTGCTAGAGGACAAAACGACATTACCCAGAAGTATAGGAAGATAACAAAGAGAATTAGGGAGAAGAGGAAGAAAGATGCTATAACAAACACTAACGTTGGAGGTAATAACTGTTTCTCTACGAAAAAAGAAGTTCAAAAAAACCTCTTTCTTGCACAGAATATAACAAAGCTGATACCAATTTAAGAAGATATATGATCGGGGAATAACATACCGATCTGACAAAGGGCTGCTGGAAGATCCAACCTATAATAGGTATCTTTTGCAGGAAAACTGCCAGTGTTGGCCAGAAACCACTGTGCAAAACTATTTATTAGCAACCCGAGGAAAAAGTAAAAGGATTTTTAGGACCTGCAATAACTTATGAACCCAATTTACCTAAAGAGTATGACAAATCCATAGGCCTCCAGAATCATTCCCAGTATAGGCCAACCAATGACAACAAAGAAAAAGCCAACACCAAATGCAATGGTTCCCTGAGGAACAAGCAAACCAAAGTATGCAAGATAGCTAAGCATAATAATAAATATAAACACAAATGATATATCACCAGATCATCAATCTGAGAAAGTAAGAGGAAGGGGTGGGGCACAGAAAAGAAGGAATTAAGATACATAAAAGAAAGCAAACCTTGTAATTACTAGGTTTCATAAAGAACTGCAATGATGACTTGAGACCAATGGTTAATGTCACCCCTGAGATGAAGAGGATCTGATTCAGTAAAATAACAATATGTCAAGTGGCAAAAAGGGAGGTAAGTTGGTAAAAGAAAATCAAGGAAAACAGGAGAAATGTTATGACCATGGAAAGACATTGAACTTACATTGCCCATTGCAATTAGTCCCTTGTCAAAGAAGAACATAATGCCCAGGAATGAGAAGAACGCTCCAAACCCCGTCAGTCCTAGCCCAATCTCTGTTTCAACAAGAAGCCAAAGCTTAACAGACAATATATCAAATACTAACAGTGTTGCGTGCTTCATTATTTTTATTTTGTCATCTTCCAAATAGAGTAGCACTAAGCAGCACACATATAATATCTGGTGGAAGAGAGAACATCATAAGAATGCTGACTTCTCATAAATCAAATAGGATATGATCATTAGAAACATGCGATGGAATAGCACTAATCATCACATATATAACATCTGGTAAAAGAAAGAATATCATCAGAAAGTTTACTTTTCACGAATCAAAACATGATGCGATCATTAGAAAAATGTGATCTGGTAATTGACTAAACTATGCACAAGATGGATATCCATGCTTCCTGAATACTAAAGCACGTATCTTTTAAGGTTCAGCATTACATAAACTGAATTCTAATTCAACATATACATAATCCATATTAATACCCCAAGTATAGGCTAAACCATAGCTAGAACATGGTCATAATTTCACCAAAATAGATACAAATACATATTTATTCCATTAGACAATCCCTCACTTGTCACATTCTAAATTTTCATTTAGGTCAATAAATCTACGTTCAATGCACATGAACATGGCACTGTTAAAGGAAAAAATAATTGAAAGAAGAGCAGCATTAAATGACTTACTCTTCGGATCATTCATTTCGAAGGACATCATTTTTCACCAAATTCAAGCTTCACCTACCATGCAGAAAAGATAATCACTAAACACTGTTGTAAATTACATTAGACAAATACAGGAGGAGAAAAGATCTGAAATGACTTCATATCATAAAACTGAATCCATAGTATAAAGCACCTCTGCTAGGGTCACAACAAAGATGCTATCAAATTGTGTCACTAAAATTCTGTTTAATGAAGAAATCAGAAGCGGATGAAGCGCAACATCAGTGAGGTAAACTGGACTATAATACATGAAATATATATATAAAAATTTGATATATATCATTATGCATTCAGTGGATTCAAACTCTAGATCGGCCTTGGAGAGAAAATAAAGAAGAAATTAAGAGGACGTACGATGAGAGATTTGATCGATTCAACAAAATATGGAGCTCAAGTTATCAATCTGAGACCCCTCGGAAATGGAGGGGATTGATTATGGTGTCGTCTCGTGTGTTATTGTTAAGCAAAGTAAGCTCATGCCATCGGCCTGATGGCGTCAATGGCACCTCTAATACCATTTCCCGTTTTCAACTCGAATTTATTGATTAGGCCCACTTGACTCGTGGGCCGCCATGCAACTTCTAATACTCAAAAAAGTTAGTCTCCCATTTCATAAGTTTGAAACATTATTTTATTTTGTGTGTTAAAAAATGGCAACAATACCTAGCTCAGAATTTTTAATTGTTTAGTAAAGCGGCGATTAGTGTACAGCTTTATAGGCAAGCCATAAGAAATATTAGTATATGTGGCCAAAAATATTGTTAGTTGGCAGTTTCATGTGAAAATATCTCCAAGATTATTATGAATTAGTAAAGATTTATGTTAGGATCCAATATCACTTGCTTATTTTTAGGTAGACGGTTCACTCAAAGGGCACTAAGGTGTGTATATTCCATGGAATACTAAAAAGTTTATTGCAAATATGACTGTGAAAGCGTTGAAATTGAATTACAAAGCCAATTATTGTCACTCAGTTTATTGCCCGTCTCCTCTCCATAGAGATTATGCTCATGGTCTTCTATTTACCTCACACCACACTGTTGCTATTATAGAGAAAGCCCATGCTCCAACTTTTCCATCTCTTCCTTAAAAACAGGCATGGCTTCTTCTTGCAGGCAGACCAAAACTTTGAAACCATCTTTCTTACCTTCAGTGGCAGAAGAATAAGGTAAGAAAAAACAAGGTTCAACACTCCCAACTAATTGCCTAGACAGAGGGAAGACAGTCACAGGGCCACCCCACCCAAAATCAACCGTCTCGTGGCCTACGTGCCGCCAATCTGTAAATGCACTCACTCTATTCCCTGATGTGATCCCTTCATCATAATGAAGCTCCTGGAAATCAATGAACGAACGAACATACTCATCCGTGATGATGTTCTTGCTTTTCTTGATCGCATCTGCTGCTTTCCAGATAGGTTCATTGATGAGGTCCTTTGCGAGGAGCTGAACGTATATTGGCACACAGCCATTGCCCCAGTAGCCTCCTGGCAATGGTGGCTTCACTCTCCTTCTGATATTGGTTAAATAAGCATACTTCACCATCTCATCATCTGGGACTTTAGAACCCTTCGTCCTGTTTCATAAGTTAATAAATCAGTCCTTAGCCTGGTAAATATTAATACATTGGTGATGACCGATGAGTGTAAACCTATGATGGTCGATACTCCTTATTAGTATATAACCACTACGCTTCAATCCGACTATGTCACCAGTTTTAGTACTCCAGCAAATTATCTTAGTAAAATAGCTACATCAAATATCACACCTCAAAAGCATTAAAAGGAAAATGATTTAGCCTCCTGAATTTCATGGGCAAAAGTCTAATTAAAAACACAAAATAATAGTTGTAAGATTACTAAACAAGTGAAAAGAACATACTTTGCTCGCCATACGAAAGCTCCCAAAGCTTCAAAAGTTGTAAAATTTGAACCCGATTGCTCATGGAGAAATCCCTTTAGCCTATCCAACCACTCATCCTTCACCTCAAAGCACTCTCGAACCGCCGGTTTACCTGATTCCAAGTACGGACACGAATTCCTATCCAAACTGAGAAACTCATGAACCGGAAATTCAACTCGCGGTGGATTCCTCGGTCCAAGCAAACTTGACCGGTCCCACACCGGTTCAACCTTCATCCCGCTCTCTCCACGGGCAATCTCCGCCATAGCATGGAAAAACAGCGTCGACCCCATTCCATCACACATCGCGTGATGAACCGCCGTTCCGAAAACCCACCCACCACACTTAAATCGGGTCAGTTGCAGAATCAAGGGTCGGGTTAACGCCTCAGCGTCTCTCGGGTCGGGTACCATCTTCTCAGCGAAGTTATAATCTGGGTCATCCAGGTAGTTAATAGAAGCCAAAGTACAATCCACAGTGGACAGAATAACGGGGACGCCGTTCCCCACTTGACAGAGAAGTTCTAGACGGTTGTCTGACGGACGACGTCGGAGAGAGCCGGCGAATTGGTAGTAGCGTACGAGTGCTGCCGAGAGGGAGGAGGTGAGAACTTCATATGGGTCCGACGACGATTTTTGTTGTGTTGTGTCGTTGACGTAGACACGGAGGTATCGGAAAGTGAGATTGAGGTTCCGGTCGCTGTCAAGGTGAGAGAGAGGAAGGACATGATTTTCGGTGAAAGGCTGTTTAGAAGGGTATATTGTAGTGGTTTCCTGGATGGTTATTTCCATTTTTTCCGGTAGACGGCCGATGGTTGTGATCGGAGATTGTTGTTGTTTTTGGTTTATAAAGTACTACTAAAAAAGAAAAAAAAAAAAAAGCATGAAATGCAACAAGACGGTAGGTGGCTAAAAGTGGATCCAAGTCGACAGTCAAGTCGTGATATTGTTTTCATTTTGGAAATACATGAGTTTAATTCTTTACTTTTTTTTTCAAAAAGTAAAAAAAGTCATTAGATTTTTTTTTCAATTATATAAATATTCCCTCGAAAATTGATTGAGCCTTGGAGGCGGAGCCAAGTAGTGTTTGATGAGATTTATCTGAATCATGTTTTCTTTTTAGGAAATTATATAATTAATTTTTTTTAATATAATAAATTTTAAACTCTCTTCAACTTTTTATGTGTTTATTGCTACTAACTCCCTCAATGAAAATCATAATCCCATTACTTTATGTTTTTTCTTATAATGGCAAAACACGAACTAACTCATGTAAATTATGTATACCTCGATTATAGTAATAATGGATATATAGTAATAATGGATACATACATATCTATCTTGTTTTTAAAGTCAACAACTGACTGACTTTGAGAATTTACACATATTTTTGAACCATTATGTTAATAAATTTTATTATTACGTATTATATCCTAAAAGGCAACAGCAAAATTAGAAATAAGACAAACTATCTACCTAATTTTAGTTTATTTTTTCTAATTATACTATTAATAAAATAGACCGACCACCAAATTTAACCATTTGGTCCGTCAAAGTGAAAATTTTCCAAAATCGTATAAGAAATTAAAATAACAACTCATTCCTTCAACTACATGGACACAGTGTATGTGGAAAACTATCAACCTTAGTTTCAATGTGGACCACTTAAAAGATCTCACTTAATTTGTCCTCAATATAAAATAAGAAAATATAATAACAAATCGTCAATTTTATTCAATAAACTTGCTATAAATGTCAAAGTTAATGAAATGCTAAATAGTTATTAATGTAATTGATTCTTTTTATCAATATCAATGCACTCTACCTAACAATCCCTAATGCTTTTATTCCCTCCAATAGCTTATAAATATTGCACTAATTTACAAATAAATAAATCATCAATCTTTTAATTTTTCTCATTCTCCTTAAACCCTACAATTTAATTTTATTTTCTCTTACTTTATTTTAATTACCACTCAAAAATGCCTACTACATCCTCAATTGATCTTTCAGATATCACTACTTTTGTAGTAAATGAAGGGCATGGAGTAAAGGGACTTTCAGAAATTGGCCTTCAAAAATTACCTAAACAATATATTCAACCCATTGAAGAGAGAATTACAACTAGTACTGTTATTCTTGATGATCAAATCCCAGTAATTGACATGTCCAATTGGGACATTCACCAAAAAGAAATTTCGAAAAAAATACGCAATGTTGCTGAGAAATCGGGTTTCTTTCAGATTATAAATCACGATATTTCTCTTGAAGTTCTTGAATCTATTAAGGAAGCCACGCATAGATTTTTTAAACAGCCTGCGGAGGAGAAGAATAAGCATTCCAAGGAAAATTCATCGACTAATAACGTGAGATATGGTACAAGTTTTACTCCTAAAGCTGAAAAGGCTTTGGAGTGGAAAGATTATTTGAGCCTTTTTTATGTTTCTGATGAACATGCTGCTGCTCATTGGCCTCCTACTCTCAGGTTTTTAACATTTTTGTTTTCCAATTTATGTTATATGCGCTGACTGACAGCAGAAATTCAATAGCTTTGATCTAAAAGTTATATATATGCCTAAAAGAAAAATCACTAAGTAATTTAAAATGTCACAGAAATACATATATAATTCATGTTTTATTTTATTTTCAGGGATGAAGCATTGGCCTTCTTGAGAAATTCAGAAATTGTCATCAAGAAGTTATTGGAAGCACTTATGAAAGGACTAAATGTAAAAGAAATAGACCAAACCAAAGAATCACTTCTAATGGGATCCAAGAGGATTAACGTTAATTACTATCCTAAATGTCCTAATCCCGAATTAACTATCGGTGTAGGCCGTCACTCTGATGTCTCAACACTAACGATACTTCTTCAAGACAACATTGGAGGACTCTACGTGAAAAAGCTTGATAGCGAGACGTGGATCCACGTCTTGCCAATCCCCGGTGCACTGGTGATTAACATCGGCGATGCACTTCAAATCATGAGCAATGGACGATACAAGAGCATCGAACATCGCGTTATGGCAAATGGTAACCATAATAGGATTTCTGTGCCTATTTTTGTGAATCCTAAGCCTAGTGATGTAATTGGACCTCTGCCAGAAGTGTTGGAGAGTGGGGAGAAGCCAATTTACAAACAAGTGCTATACTCGGATTATGTCAAGCATTTCTTTAGGAAAGCTCATGATGGGAAAGACACCATTGATTTTGCTAAAATCAACTAGAAATTAATTGTGTGTTTGTTTGAAGAATTATACATACTACATGCTTATAAGCAAATGTGTGTTTCTATCATGTATCTTTCTATTTTGGAAACTAAAGGCCTACATAAATTGTCTATTCCGATCTCCTAAACTCCTAATCATAATAATATGTAGAGTCATACTAGATCGCATGAGGAACATGTAGAAATCATTGAGGAAGCTTTAATGTGGTATCCTCATAGAGGAATTTTATTCTGAAAGCATGCATGCATGGAGAGAAGAAATCAAAGAAGATGATGATGTAGCTAACAATGGGGGAAAAAAGGAGGAGGGAAATTGGCAAGACAAATATTTTTATTAATTCACATTATATTGCACTCTCATTTTCATGAAGTTAATAGGATGATGGTGGCATCTAACACACAAAAAAAATGCAGTCAGAAAAAGAAGAAAGCAACTGCTATAAAGTAAAAAAATGGTAGGTATACGTATTATTATTGTAAAATTGGTTTAAGAAAAACACTTCTAATAGTTAAAGTTTATACATTATACCATAGTAATTAAGTTCACAACCTAAAAATATTTAGAAATATTTACTATATATAGTATTAAATTAAAAAAAATTACTAAATTCATGTGAATCAGCACGTGACACGATGAACAAGACCCCACTAATTTGCTAATCCAAGCAAATTAGTTTTAATTTTAAATTAATTCTTCTACGGAGGACGTAGGATTTAAATTGGCATTTCATCCCATTTTCCCTTAATTTGCAAATCGCTACTGCAGCAAAGCAAATAAAATTTGCATTATAGACCCTCCTAAATTTTGAGATTGATATTACATACCCCTTCTCTCGAAGCTACTTCCTCTCAGCATATTTCCATTGCAGAGCTAAAGGAACAAAACAACTAAGGAAAAATGGCGCATATGGCGAGGAATATGAGGGTTCCACCAAACTCAGCAAGTTTGGCGGAGGCTAAGAAGAGGACCTTGGAATTCTTCAGGATGTGTTGCAGATCTATCCATGAGATCATGGAAATCTACAACTTATACGACGTCGTTTCCCCCTCTCAACTCCGTTCTGCTGTCGCAGCTGAAGTTCGAAAAAATTCCGACGTTACTAATCCTAAGGTATCCTATAAGCTAAATTAATCAATGAATTAATGATTGACCACTAAGCCAAACTTTCCTTGGGTGCAAAAAATGTTCATGTCTTTGTAATTGCCCGTGTAGAAATGGTGACTTTACTTCTTTGATTTCATAACGGTACTTGTTGCTAACTGATAGTGAGCTACAAAATTGAATTACTTTTGGATTATGCAATGGTTAAGGGACCTATCAGAACTGTTTGGTAGAAAGGAATATGCAAAGTAGATAGGTTGTAGATGTTGTCATCGGATGAGTTTATTTAAATGGCAAGGGAAAGTTATGTATGACTGTTATGAATGGGCTGACCAGTTATAGCAAAACAGCCCAATACCATATTAAGGGGTTATGTGTGGGATCCAGGTTAATAAATGGTACAAGGAAAAATACGTTTATGCAAATTATGTCGAAGCTTTGGCTTATTGGCTATCAGTTATCTCTCATCTCCCTTCTCTGTTCTAGTATCTCAGCCCCTCCTAGTTACCTTGTTACTTTGTTATTCTCTTCTTATCGTTGTTATTACTTTGTTATTCTCTTCTTATGGTTGTTATTACTTTGTTATTCGAATTCTAAGTTGTAATTTGAGTTTAGTGACTATAAATACATTCTGTGTTTGTGTTTAAAATTGGTTTGTTACATTGGTGCTTTCATGGAGCGATGGCAATTCAATTGGGTGTATTTTTAGGGCGGAGCAGCATTTCACATATCCTAGAATCTTGGTAAAGGAATGGCTTCCTCTCTTGCTCCCTTTTATCTGAATGGTGCTGCTTATGATTGGTTCCAGTGGTTGTATCGCAACAAATAAATTTTTTACCGCAAACACTTGACCAAGAAATTAGCACTGCATTTTGCAATAACTCTTTAACATGATCACTGACACGCGACGCCCTTGATATGATGCGGAAGTTGGACCAGAACTTCTCTAATATACTCTGCAAAATTGACAATGTCCAACATGCCCTTTCTGCTTACTCCCAGTCAGCCATTGCAGATTTGGTGCCTCTAGATGTGGACTCATCCTCCGACGGTAAGAGGGGGGGATCTTACCTTGTCTTTTGGAAAATCATCTCCCATCTTCGAGGATTTAGTGGCCTCTGATTCAAACGCGGTTGATGAGTGCATTCAACCCTCACTTCAGGCCTGTGTTGTACAAACACATATGCAGGTTCTTTTATCTGACCTTCCATTTGATTTGAAGGATGGAACACTAGAGGAGGTGAAATGATGGAACAATAGAGGAGGTCAGGGATATCCACCTACAAGGTGTTTGCTGGAAACCTGATAGGGTTATTGACATGAAAGTTGCCGATTCAGTGAAGAATTATATAGTAAAACCTGAAACCTAGGTGTTAGATGAGATGTTCACACAATTTCCACAGGTAGGTGTGATTCCAGTAATCTTATCAAATTTAATGAAATGTTGTCTGCACTCCCTTGTATGCTTTCATCTTGTATTTCCAACAATGGTATATTTGCTTATTTAAGTGAAGTCGATCCTACTAAACTTCCATTATCCTTGTATTGATTTCCACCTGCTCAATTCAAATTAGAATTTTATTTGATCCTGGTTCTGGTATGCTTACCACATTTCTTGGCTCTGCAAGATGTTATTCTTTCATGGTTGTAGATGATTTCAAGAAGACCATTAAAATATTTGTCTATCATTTTGATTCCATGATAAGTGATCGATGTATTTTAAATCAATTCTCTTGTGATTTTGATGCAAATCAATTCATTGTAACCTTTGGTGGACTCCTCCAAGCTCATCAATTACACCCTGCAACATCTGTATTCACTCGCTTACTTGTGATGGACACTTTTCAGCCTTTTAGGTCAGTTTCTTACATTCATCCACTGTTGAACTTACTAAATCTCTAATTGAAATGAACCAATTTCTATTTGGGATCCTGGAAGTAGTTCTGAGTTCATGACTGTAATAGGTTCTACCCACAGGGTGGAAATTCCGAATTTGTTGTGTTAGCAAAGTTTTGGTACAAGATTTTGGAGTGATTAGTGGGGAACCAATTGAGTGCTGCACGAAGGTAGAACAAATGGGTGGCGTTGACATCTCAACTTACTTTATGTGCAATATTTTCATGAAGGCTCTTTACAGTCTTTCGCCAAATAGCGATTCTAACTGGAGCATAACTCTTCAGCCTGAATTCTTATTTCTCACAGGTTTTGTTAGCTCTTTCACCTTTGCAAATCATCAATTTGGTCCTGATGTACATGATATTCCTCTATCCTATGGTGCCAATGGGAGTAGGTTTCCAAATTTCTTACTTTTTAGTAGTTACATTGTGGGGTGAACAAGTTTATACGCTTGGACAACAACATGTAGGCATTGGTGCCTCTGAAAATTTTAGCAACTCCCTGGAGTTTCTCTTAGCATTCAATCCTGTTAGTTTAGTGCAACATATATGGACAGAGTAGTGGAATGCACTACTTGATCACATTGATCCAGATTATGCGAATATTATTAAGCTTAAGAACAGGCAATGGAAGGGTCTTGGGCACATCTCCCCAATGAATCTGATGTTGCTATTTATCATTACCTACAGAGGAGAGCGTCTTGGCACACGATACTATAAAGAAAACGAGTACATGGGCATGTTAGAGAGACACATCAGTACTTTGAGGTGAATAATTTCAGCTTTGACGGATCTGAGCGTGTTACAAAGTAATCTTTGTCATATTTCGAGTGCTTTTGGACCTCATTTTGGTCCTAACAGGAGCCTTGATGAAATTCTCATCATCCGATTATCTGACGCTACTACCTACATTTGGTCAATCATGGGAATATTTCATTTGATAGAAAAGGTATTGATGCTAAGGAAATATGGAATGAGAAAGGCATTGCAGCTCCTATTAGCCATCTATGTGAGTTGCTATTAGAAATTATGACAAAGGTCCTTTATGTGGCTGCCAATAGTGCTTTAACAAGTTTGGGTGATTTCATTAGGTGCACCACGCTTTTGGACACATCTCACATTAGTACACATCTTTGCCATGTTAATCAGCAGCTAAGCAAGAATGATGCAACAAGGTCAATAATACTCCAGGCTGCCCTCCAAGTTGCTTCGTTGTTGCTTACCAATCTAATTGTACCAAAAAATGCTCATGCCTGCTCGAACCTAGAGGACAAGTTTCTTACTGGGGTTGGGGGTATTGTTATGGATTGTTCGGCCTCCAATGACTAAAATATCGCTGGTGAAAGTTTTCCCCTTGTTCCTTCGTCATTCTGGAAATTATACTGATATATATCCCTCAAGAGGCGGTTGTCACATAGCAATACTTGATTGCTATCGCGGCTTCGCTATAGCAACACCATGGTCGCTATCGCAGCTTTGCTAAGCCGAGCATGCAGACCAGGTATAGCAAAACAACCTAATACTGTACTACGGGGTTGTGTGTAGGATCCAGGTTAGTAACACATTCCAGGAAAAATAAGTTTATGCAAATTATCTTAAAGCTTTGGCTATCGGTTATCTTTTATCTCCCTTCTCTGTTCTAGTATCTCATTCCCTTGTAGTTACTTTGTTATTCTCGTCTTAGGTATGGTTGCTATTACTATGTTATTTCAATTTTTAGTTGTAGTTTGAATTCGGTGACTATAAATACATTTTGTGATTGTGTTGAAAATTGGTTTGTTATAAAGTTTCTTTATTTGTTTTCAGTTTGATTTGAGAAATCTTTGACCTGTCTTGAAGAATAAAGTGTCTCTTTGGAGAATATTAGCCTTTGCGTGCTTCCCTTTTTTCAAGGGTCGAGGATGGGTTTGAGGGAGGCTTATATAGTAGTATGTGCTGGTATCGAGATCCAAATGTGTTTGTGAATGGAATTCAATTGAATTATGGCTTTTAAAATATCAAGTATTGGATTTTCATTCATTTCGCATACAAGATAGAATTAGTTGCTAATTTAAACTGATAGTCAGGTGATAGAATTAGTTGCTAATTTAAACTGATAGTCAGGTGAATTAAGTGGAGTCTAACAACGAGCTAACAAGTTTGAACTGGCTGGTTATTCATTTGGATCCAAATAGCATTTGAGCCTTTTGAGTCTCCATAAGTTTCTTAGTTTGGGTTGCCAAACCAGTGAAACAAATCCTTGTAGATTTCTAGTTTAGGTTTGATGAAATAGATTAATTTAGATAGCTGATGAATCCTAAAGGTGGCGTTTTTCTCAAGGTAGTTGCTCGTAGGATTCAGATACTAATAACTGTTGTTCAGTGTCACGAGATTCAAGCTACTTAGAAAGATGCAAATCTGGGCTTGATTGATGTTGGCGCTTAAAATCATCAGTCAGATAATCTTGTTATGCATGGAAACTGTGAAAATACTTAGCGGCCTTTTTCAAAACAGAACATGTAGAGCAGAAAGAAGATTTGGTCTAGTGGAAGAGATTGCTGGCAGATAAAATGAGTTTCTGGTTGCTATGTTGCAAGGGAAGTGAAGGCTATATGTAGTTCATAATATTTTCTCCATGAAGAATGAGAACAGTCAAGTATTTATTTCCAACATTTTGCAATTTCACAGTTTTACGATTTCCATACTTATTATGCCCTTCTCATTGATACCTCATGTCTTCTTTATATTGCGTTAGACACCCTCATACCATTTTGTACGCAGTACACACTATGTAGACGATCTCCTTCTATCGTTCTTTTATTTCTGTTGATGCTGTTTTTGTTTTGGATAACAAAAGGTTTTATTGATGGCAGTATTGAACTAAGGACCAGATGTCTCTTGGAAACAGGTTATAAAAAGTTGGATTAGAAAAGCTAGTACTTTGAAAAGAATATAAACGATGTCTTTGTCCCTTCTATTTTCTGCTTGTTTCAATTTTGGTTTGCTTTCTTGCATTAAATTTTTTGTTGGATTAGGCGAGTGCTTCTTTCCAACATCACAAATACTCTGTCATGTAATCAATGTCACAATTTTCTCGTGAATGAATTATAAAGAAGACATTCAGTTTTTATTTATTTATTTAAAATATTTGTACAGAAACATAATAAATTGAGAAAGGACAAAAAGAGGACATAATATAAAGGACATACAATCCTCTGGGAATGGATTTACACCTCGAGTTTGTAGATTGTTTTCCTTCTAGATATGAAACTTGTCCCATGAGAATTCTCTCTGAGCTGCAAATTGCTATTTATTATGGTTTGACACACGTCCACTATCATCCTATGATATTTTTCAGTAAAATGTGGATGTTCAATTATGCAGCAAGGGACTTTGTCTAGTTGTACTCATAACTCATCTCTGTCGTACAGGTAATTGACATGCTGCTGTTTAAGGGCATGGAAGAGTTGAAGAATTGTGTGGACCACTCAAAACAGAGGCACCATCTTGTTGGCAAATACGTCGTAGGTAATCAAGGTCTTGTGCAGGACCTTGGACATAAAGATCAAGGCAGCTCTAATTTCCTGAAAAATTTTTACAGCAGCAACTACTTCTAGATTTCTTTGTAAAGTTTGTAGCTACTCTTGGATAAAATATACTTGCTATTTATTGGTAGCAAAGTACTCTTCCGAGTCGAGAAGGGGTTGTTATGTTGTCTATTTTGAGATGGAAGGCATGCCTATTGTTTATCATATAAGAACTACTTTGTTTTAATGTCAAATTCCGAAGGGAAAAGTGTATCCTTTGTGCCTGACTGATTCTATGACAATTGACAAAGATGTTTTATGATGAGCACAAGTGCACCCACTTTGAGACTTCCGAAACTTCAATTACTTGAATATGAATTATGGTTTGCCTTTGCTGTTAAGGCATCTATATAGCAAACTACTCATACAATTTGAATCTTTTAGTGGAAAAGTGGTCGAGAAAAGTGAGGTGCTCTTTACGATATTTCATTACGCATAACAATAACTACATTTCAATATCAAGCTATTAACTATGAATGCTTAACCATATATGAATCAGACCACTATGAACCAAACAAAACCTTCATGGAAATTGAATCCGCTTCCTTGAGATTGAATTACAACAATAGTTTTGCACATTTAATCGCATAAAACTTTTTTTGGGTGTTATAGTCGATAGATTGTTCCATTGGAGATTATGAAATAGGCATTAAACAAAAATGACAATACTAGTATACTCGATACTATTCGTTTGAGTCGACATATATACTACAGTAGTAGTAATATGTTTAGAAGAAATTAGATTCTCTATAAAATATTAAGTCTATTTATTTTAGGGATAACCCTCAAATTGGACCCTAAACTTGGCACCATTTTGTAAGTTGGAACTTAAACTTTCAGAGTGCACAAATAGGACCCTCAACTTGGCAATTC
>JAOTQJ010000011.1:22957172-22971681 GCA_025642045.1 Solanum sejunctum | reverse complement strand
AAACAATGCCACCTTTTCTAATTTGGAAAGATTAAATTTTAACTTGCCATTTTGCCCTTAATGACAAGCTTTTATAGCCATACAAATGTTACAGTATGTTTAAGATCACAAATTTCAAGTCTTATAGCTACACGAATCACAAATGTAACAACATATTTTAGACTACATGTTTCAAAAGTCTTCATTTCTTTCATAAAGTCTTTATGTCTAGTCAAAATGCAGCATTTAACTTGAAAAGGGTGGGGTGGACGGGGGACTACATTGTTCTCGTTCCTCATCAGTTGTTTTTTTGCCTATATTTTTGCTCAAATAGGAAGCGAACTGGAATGATCACTCTGAATATACATTTTTGTGAGAAGTTTTCAGCTTTGATTTTGCAGAGACTGGCATTGGATTTTCTCTCAAACTATATCTTCTTGGCTGTGGGAAGGGTTGGCTCTAGTACTGATCTGATTGTCCAACGAGTTGAATATGTTCAGGAGACTGACAAGCGAAGCCACCTGATGGATCTCCTTCATGCACAGAGGGCAAATGGTGCTCATGGAAAGGTATTAGCCATCTGTTACTCAATTTGGCTTAGTTATTAATGTCTATTATGTAGGATGAGCAAAAAATTTGATGTTTGGACTTGTAACTATACTTCCTAACCTTTTTCATTTTTATTTGGTGAAGTATCCGAATTGCTTATTAGGTACTTGCCTGTATCCTTCTGAAGTGATACCTTGTTCTTTATAGGGTTTCTCGTAATAGGAGACTGCAACTTGTTTGATTTACAACTGTATCACATTAACTCTATATCTGTATCTGTAATAGAGAACCTGAGAATTTCAAAACTAAATGTGTTGTCTAGTGTGGTAATTTTGGGATCATTTAGTGATGGTGATACTAACAGTAGGGGCTAAAAGTTGAGATGTTGAAGGTAGAACAAAAAAAGGATTAACGAAGAAATCAAATCAGAATTTGTTGCTTAAAATTATCATTAGGTGGCAGCTATCCCATGGAATTAGTTGTGGTGCGTGAAAGCTGGCCTGGACACCACGGTCATTTAAAAAAACAATAGTATTTTAATCATTTTGCTTAAGATGCTTCATTCCTGATTTTGCATGTTATGTTAAGGTTCAACCATATCAAAGAGAGTCCAAGTGTATCTTTACGTTTAGTCTTGTGAGAAGCAATTGCGTTGTCCTTTTCCTAGTTACTCTTTAGTTCAATTAAGTTGACTAACCGGAAATTTTTGTTTGAAATTCTAATGACTCTGATTTTTAATTATCAGCAAGCTCTTACCCTTGTTTTTGTCGAGACGAAAAAAGGAGCTGATTCATTGGAGCATTGGCTTTGTATGAATGGTTTCCCTGCTACTGCTATTCATGGTGACAGAACTCAGCAGGTATCAGTGATTTCTCTAGTGTGATTCTGGTTGGTTAATTTCCTGAGACATACAGCTCTGATATGTCTGTTTATTCTTTATTTTTACATGATGTGCTTCTGACCTTTTTCTTGAGTTTCTGATGTTTTTTTCTGTGTTCTTTTCATGGAGATAAAATTATATTTCATGGTTTGTGTATTTAGCTAGCTTAAAATATATCCAGCTCCTTGTGTTCGTGATGAAACTTGAACCATGAAATATGATGTAAATGGAGGGTATTGTTATGTGAATCTTATGGGTTTAGCAGTACAAGGCATTCTAGAAATTGCGATGTGGAACTTTGTTCTGCGTATTTTCTCCCTTTTTTTCCTGGTATATTTTAAAAAGCTGTGAGGAGCTGGCTCTTAGAAGAGTGACATGTTGAAAGTTGAGACTTGAGATGCTCAAATTTCTCAACATTGGAAGAACTTGGAATTAATTTCCCTACTATTCCTGTCATTTGATCTCTAGAGTCCTACCTCCACAGCTCAAACTGTGCTATATTTCAGCTCTGGGGATATATTACTTTTATTTGTTGGTACCTTTGAGACCCCCACTCTGTCTCTCTCTCTCTCATACACAGACACACCCATGCCTACCCCACCACCACCCACTTTTTTCCCCTTTTCTTTTGTGGGGTGGGGGTTGGGGGGGCAGAGGGGGATTTCAAAATCCTTGAAGTTCTCCTTGAAATGGGTTGTAGACATTATGCAGATGGTGTGAATTGATCATTGCTTTTATGACAATGAGTAGAGAGTTGTGTATTGGAAATGCTATTAAAAGGCCACAGCTTAGTCTCTTGAACTGAAAGCGATGCAATGCAGGGTTTGTCGCATCATGTATTCACATCTGATAAGTGTGCGCTTTTAACATCAATACACAAAGTCATCCCAACGAGAAGTGGTCAATTCTTGAATATCAACTTTGAGGAGTTGGATCAATATCGTCATTATTGTATATTAGATTTGAAGTTAGTAAGTTTAATTGGCAGTTTATTATTATTTTTCTTGAAATTTTCATGACTTGTGCACTTCACTTTTAAAGACAAGCATACTTCGCTTCTAGCTTTACACATGGACCTTCTCTCTCTCTCTCTCTCTCTCTCTCTCTCTCTCTTTGCGCTTTTCACATTCAAATATCACTGATGTTGAGTGAACTTTTTTGAAGAAAATGCTATTCGGTGATATTATTAGTAGCTTTATGTTGAGGCTGTACGAGATGGTGGCAAGATCTCTATACCATTGTGATATTTGGGGCATTGTGTTGTCCCAGATCGTCTCTGCTACAGCAGAAACCTTGTCGGGTAATAAGTCACAAATTCTTAAAGTTGACTGGTTTAATTACGTTAACCTTAGGGCATAATAGGGTATCTCAACAGGTGAATCAGGCCTTCTCTGGTATATCTACCTTGGTATTCTAGCTATCATTTGTTTTTAAGACATGTGGTATCTTTTCAACTTGCTCCAAATAGCTTATTCTGGATGGGATTTCAGTACATTTCATTCCATTTTTCCTCTGGATCAGTTATTGTTTTGCACTGTTGGCAGGAAAGGGAATATGCCTTGAGATCCTTCAAAAGTGGTAATACACCAATCTTGGTTGCAACGGATGTAGCAGCACGTGGTCTTGATATACCCCATGTTGCTCATGTTGTCAACTTTGACATTCCAAATGACATTGATGATTATGTCCACCGTATTGGAAGAACAGGGCGAGCAGGAAAATCAGGTTTAGCAACAGCCTTCTTTAATGAAAACAATTCTTCTGTGGCAAGATCACTGGCTGATCTGATGCAAGAAGCAAACCAAGAAGTACCTTCTTGGCTCTCTCGCTATGCTGCTCGATCTTCACATGGAGGGGGCAAAAACCGTCGTGGTGGCAATCGTTTTGGTGGCCGTGATTTCCGAAAAGACTCCTCTTTCAATCGAGGGGTCACAGATTACTATGGTGGGGCCAACATGAGCAGTGGCTATGGTGCATCCGGTGGGTCTGCTGCACCATATGGTGGTGCTGTGACTAGTGCCTGGGATTAACCAGCCACAATTTGCCCGTAATTTGCAAATTCAGATATAGTTTCAATTTTGTAGTAGCAGATTCATTTTGCTCATTTTTGTAATGATGTTTTGTACTGAAGCCTTTGCTGCAATGGTGCAGTGACGTACACTTTCTTTGGATGGTTGTCACCTATTGTTTCATAATGTATCGTATTATATTATATTGTATCGTATTGTATTGTTTTAATAAATATAATATTTGGATAGATTTTATTGTTCTTCGTCGTTACATAATATCATGAGTTGAATGATAAATTTACAAGAAAAATGGGGTGTGGGGTAGAAGCTAATGCAAAGTTTGAATAAAAGATGAAATATAATTATTAAATAAAGACAAAATGGGAAGAAAATAATAAGGTAATGATGTGATCATGAAATCATTCACTTATCTGATATAATACGATAGCATTATGATAAACTAAAAAACAACCTTGTACCTCTGTGAACATGTCTAGATGCCATTATTTCTTCATCATCATCTGTAATGCATTTGAACTTGCTGCTTCTTTCGCCTAATGATTCTGTATTCTATATCTTCAGCGATCCCAGAAAGCCAATTTCGATTTCGAGAAGAAAGCAGAAAATATGCTATAATGAATCCAATAGAGTCCACAACCATATCCCATAAGAACTGCTTTCCAGCTGAACTCACTTAGAAATGTTGAATCACTTTCTTCATCTGTTGTTTTGTTTGTCTCTGGTATCAGGTTACTTCCACAACCTCCTGAAACTGGGAATCCACGCAATCCATCATTGCCTTCGTATGAATTGTTCTCAAATGTATCAAGATTCCCTTTAGGAATGCATCCTTCAAGATGATTGTGGGAGAGATTTAAAACTGCAAGAGATGTAAGAGAAGCAAGTTGTTTTGGTATCTCTCCCGAAAGTTTGTTGGAGGAATGGTCCAACGATTCGACCAAAGATAACTTTCCAAGTGATGGTGGTATATGACCCTGCAACCCATTGTGAGATAAATTCAACACACGCAGTCAAATGAGATCTCCTGTCATACTAAGAATATGTCCTTCAAATTTGTTACTTGAAAGATCCTTTTTGTACTACTTGAAGTTCTAATATGTCCATGTAGTTTATTGGATCTCAAGCTTAGAACTTGTAGATTTGGAAGAGTCCCCAACCACATAGGAAATGTGTCATTGAGGTGATTGTTTCCCAAGTCAAGAACTTCCAAGTCTCTGCAATTGGCCAAGAATCTTGTGATTATACCCTCTAGCTTATTGCCATGCAAGTTGAAGCTTTTGAGTTTGCTTTCAAAGCTAAAAGTTGTTTGGAGATTCCCAGAAAGACTATTGTGTTGCATATCCAAAACCTCGAGTTGGTCACTCATGTTACCCAAACATTGTGGAATTGCTCCCTTCAAATTGTTCCTTGCCAAATCTAGAACTTAAAAATGCTGTCAAATTGCATACAGAAGAAGGGATCTCACCACTGAGATTATTGTTTGAAATGAGGAAATACTCCACAAAAGTTGGCGGAATAGGTAGGGACCCTTGAAGCTTATTGGACCGTAAATCAATATAATATACATGAGAAAGAGGAATGTGGCCGATATATGCCAAGTTGTTATTTGAAAGATGCAACTGCTCAAGCTGCCCTGCTGATCTAAAAAAATTCAGTTCATTTACTTCACAAGAAGCCAAGCGTAAGTGTGCAAGAGACTCCGGCAAGGTAGATTTGTTTTTTTCCTCATTGGTTAATGAAATGCTATTAAATGAAAGATCAAGAAACCAAAGTTTTTTGAGGTGAGAAAGAAGCTGACATCTACATTGCCAGAAAAGTGGTTGGATGGAACATCAAGCCACGTTAGGTTCACAAGGTTCTGAATTGACTTGGGAAGAGGACCTTGCAACTGATTATGTCCTAGACGAATCTCGGTTATTATATGGTACTTGAAATCCTTAAGTTGACTGGAAAAGTTGTTGAAACTCAAGTCTAGTGCACCTAGTGACGGTAGGGAGAATATCCAGACTGGTAATTCTCCATTCAAGGAGTTGTTTGAAAGGGAAAGCTGAAATAGATTCTGCAGTCCACTTGAAAAAAGAGGTAGTGATCCTTCCTGATGGTTATTTTCAAGGATCAAGTACTTTATATTGGTGAGATTCCAGAGAGATGTTGGAATTTTCCCCGACAAATTGCAAGAATAAAGCATCAGGAACTGCAAAGAAGTTAGATATCCAAGAGATTCAGGCAGCAAATTACCATAAAAGTTCACTTTATTGAGATATAAGATGCACTGCTGTTCCATTTGGTCTTCGGAAAAGAACCACTGAGGTCACTATTTTCTTCTAAGTTAAGAACTTACAAGTTGGACAGGTGAAAAATACTCTCAGGTATTATCCCATTCAATCCTGTACCTTCCAGCCTCAGAGTTGTCAAATGAGAAGAAAAATTGAGTGGAATGAAGGAAGAGATGTTCACATATCTAAGATCAAGCTCTCTTAATTGAGTCAGATTCTGAAGGAGCAATTTATCGTGACCCGCGAGTCTTAGTTCATCATCAAGAAATAAAGGAGAATTACCAGAAAGATCAAGAGACTGTAATTTGGAAAGATAAGAGATTTCAGAAGGAATTTGACCAGAGAAAGATGAGTGGGAAAGATCAAGATGCATCAAACTCGAGAACCTACCAAATTTAGGTGAAATATTTGAGTTAGAAAAGTTATTCCCAGAAAGGTCAAGTCTTTGGAGATGAGTGAGTTGGAATAGGCTGCTGGTGGAATCACTGGTTCCATACAAGTTGACTGCAACTGAGGTCAAGTTCAATGACATTGCCACTCATCTCATCACATATAACTCCATCCCATGAGCAACAATCTCGGCTCATAATCCATGATCTTGTTTTTGGATAAGATTTCCGCGCATCATAGAAGCCACAATTAGGACTTGTGAGTGACACATCTACAATAAAAGACTGGTTGAATTCTACAAGGGCAAGCCTTTTACTGACAGAGAATAAAAGATGCTAGTAGAAACAAGAGGCTCATTTTGCAAGAAAGTTGTGCTTTGTGTTATATCCCAAATCAAGATTCACACAGCACTGATTGATGTCAAAAGCAGTCAAATCTTGTTGGTCTTCTTAAAGATGCTATGATTTTTGAGAAATTTTGTTTTTCTGCAAACAGCATTAGTCCAATTGCTAAAATTAAGATAATCAGAATGTTTGGCTTCAAGTTGTCAATTTCAGTTTGATATTACTTGTCATTGTTGAACACATCAAACATATAGTATTCCATGTGAAAGAGATATTCTAAGTCAATCCAAATTTCTATCTGTGGAAATGTCAAAAGAGGGTTATTATTCTGCAGACTTGTTAAAGACAAATATCCTTTTAGTTTTTCCTTTACCAACACTTGGATGGAAAAATAAAAACATTCCATTATGAAAAATATTACAACTTTTATAGTATTAACTTAATACCAAACTGCACATTACGTAATAGCTATTAAGTTGTAGAATTTATTCTTTATTTTTTGCAAAGAAGAAGGGAGTTACAACCTCCAGAACACCAAAAAAAAATATTTAACAAATCTCTTGCTCAAGCAATTTCCTCCAAGAAGAAATACTTTTATGCATCTTCAGCAATATGCAAGGGAGAATTCAATAATCAATCCTCTACCGCGTCCCATAAGAACCACTTTCCAACTGAGCTCACTTGAAAATGTCAAATCACCTTCTTCTTCCGGCACAAAATGTTGTCTTGTTTATCTCTGGTATTCAGTTACTTCCACAAACTCATGAAACTGGGGATCCACACAATCCATCATTGCCTTCATATGAATTGTTCGAAAATGAGCCTATCTACTTTAGCATTTATGGTGGAGAAAGAGGACAGTTCAAATGTGTGACATATTTCAAGTAAATATACAAGTCTTTCCATGGAAATATCAAATGAAAGCTACACCAAAGAAGTAATACTCTAGTCATGAAGTGTATATATGCTATTTCGTATCAACGTATTCCCTACTTTGATCGTTGTGGATTAGGTACAACTTGTTACATACTATTTCTATATCTAATTTAGCATTTTTAGAAGAGAAAGAGAAGGTCAGTTCAACATGAATGAGATACTTTACACAAGACTTCCCCATGGAAATATCAAAAAGGAATCTACAAGCTTATCGTGTCCTTAAGGTACAAGTCTGTATTTCTCCATTTAGCATATGGACAATGTCTTTACAAGACAAAACTAGAGAAACTTTTAGGCTACAGAGGACAACCAATAGAACATATTCTTTCAATCCCTGTGGATTTGGGTAACTAGTTATTTCCTATTTCTACATCCAATTTAGCTATTTTACTGGAGAAAGAGAAGAAACAAAGGGAAAGTTCTAATGAGTGAGAAAATTTAAGTCAATCCACAAGTCTCTTTGTGGTAGAGGTAGAAGAGTGATTCTTATGAAGTTGTAATGCAGAAGTGTGAGCATGCAAGTGGAGGGCTACATACCAACTAAAATCAAGTTAAAGAGCATTGTATGCATTGTGCCTAGATTGTTTGTCAAGATACTGATTTTTAATTTAAAATCTCTAAATAGTAATTAAATACAAAGGTAACAACAGAAGCAATAGTAAAAACAAATTACAGCTATTATTTCTTGAGGACCAACTTAACCATGGGTTGGAGGAATTAAATATCCTTCATCAAGTTACACAGATGCCAAATATAATGTGCCTAAATTTTTCATCACAAGTTTTTGATTCTCACAGTTTACAACTTGAAATGTTACATGGAATTGAATGCTTGAAATACATTTTCTGGGAACTAGAGTAGAACATGGTACATGTTCACTTAATGATTACATAATCTCACGCCTTCACCAACTTCAACATTGGAATGATTGCATTGTGAAACAATGTCTGAAGGCAAATTAATAAATAAAGCTAACATCCTAAAAATAATCAGTCCCCATACAAAGGGGGAGAGATCATTTGGTAGTCACAACTAATTATTCTTAAACTATTGAGACACTTCATTACAATTCTGTTCCTCGTGAAATGGGAAATTTTGTGGCAATGAGAACAATGGCGTTTCTCCAGACAATCCCTTCATCGACATGGCCAAAGAATAGCCTAATGCTCGGGCAACTGGAACAGCAACTGCATTACCTACTTGCATGTACCTGAGTAACATATAATAATGAAAATATGCCACAACAAGCAATTAAATGATGTTTCAAGTACTAAATAAAGTAAAACGGAATGTGTCTCTTTCCATTCATAAAAAGCTTCTGAAAAGTAATTAGCAGATTCCCAAAGCTTCTTTTAGGTTGGTTTAGTATATTCTAATATCTGTAATAGCCATTGAAAACAAAAGGGGCAAATGACTCTCTGTTCATAAATATGATCCTGAATATTAAGCTAAAATTGTGGCTCAGGCATGTTTCCAAGTTCACTTAATAGTTTTAGCTAAAGCTGCACAATAATTTAAGTGAGAACAGTAAAACATGTCCCCTCCCCTCAGTCACCAGCCTATAGGTGACAGCCTGATAGGCTACAGTTAAGCATGGATTTAATAAAAGAATTACTGAAGACTCAGATCTTCGACCATCAATTAGATTTAGTCAAAACAATACCTTTCTTTTATTGGACCTAGCAACTTGTAGTAATCAGGAAAACCTTGGAGCCTTGCATTTTCACGAATTGTGAGCACTCTATCTTGTACTGGATGTATAATGGTCTGGAAGGAATGTGAGAATAAAGGATAATGCATCAGAATGAGAAGATGAATAATTTTATAAATTGAGATGAGATGGTAAAGGTTAAAGCTACCTGATTGTGAGGCTCAGCTCTCGTCACAACAGTAGGGACAGTTTCATCCCACCATAAACGACCAAATGGCCTGCATAATGTCACAAGCAAAAACAACATTTAGCACTATGAGGAAGGGTGAAATAAATAGATATACCAAATCAGAAAGGGGTGGGAAAGAGATTTATCATTACTTTGAGGAACTACCACCAACGAAGCTCATAGCATAGTCAGGGACCTGATAATTTGAAGCATCATGAGATCCAGATAACAAACATAATACCTGTCATTCAAATAAAACCATACCAAAGGCTTCCCCGAAGGTAGCTTTACTCTCTCCACATCTGGATCCCATTCAACTTTATTATCTGGTCGAACACGAACTCCAGGCAAGTCCCTGAAGTTTGCACCCTACATTCACAGAAGGCCAAGAACTCAGCACCGCAAAAGGAGCTCATCACTTAAGTACCACAAATGGCATGGCCAAAACAATTAGTATACCTTCCGCTTGGGAATTTGACATACACGCTGATAGTCATCATCATTCAACTGAAGAGGACGATGATCATATAGAACACTTCCCAGCACCCCTACAAAATGATCAGACTGCATCAACAAAACTCATTATTGCAGAACCCATTTCAAGCTCAACCCTAGTTATAACATGGAACCTCTCAAGATAAGAACTAAGGGGCCATTTGGTGTGAGGTATAAGCTCAAATAATCATAGGATAAAATGTAAGGATTATTTTATCTCATGTTTGGTTGGAGGTATAAGGTAATCCTAGGACTATTTATCCCACCATTTTTGCCTTAGTAATAGGATAAATTATCCCGTATATATGGTGGGATAACTTATCCTAGGCTAACTTATCTCAGGATAACATGTTGTCAACCAAATGACTCATAAGTGTTGTTATTGCTGACACTTCTCAGGGGCAACACATGCAAAAACATGGAACTACAAGCAAAATATGAGGACTAACCATCCCTTCCCAATCTTATAAAATGCTGGAAATCAGATTTGGGTTCATCAGCGTAAGGCATTTCATCTCTTGGCTCATTGTTCTCCACCTAAAGAGAATCATATGCATAAAAGAGTAATTAATTTATGATTTAAGTAGTAGGAAGTGCCTTCAAAAACAACTTTAATATCACATACATACCAAAGGGAGATCAGAAAGTGCATCACCAAGAAAGAGTTCTTTCTTTAACTCAAAATCCCGGCCTTCATCATACGCAACTGTGTTTGACTGCATTAGCACATGGATGCACATTTAGTCAGATACCGAATGCTACAGCATTCATGATATTTTGAAAAATTCAAAAGCCTACCTCAAATTCTGTGGGAATAACACCCCTCACAATAACTTTATGTGTGGGCAATGGATATTGTGGCAATTTCTGCAACATGACAAGATTTAGGTAGAGTGAGGATGGTAGATAGGTGTACTCAATTCAATATTGAAAAGCTATTGAATAACTTTACAATCAAATTCAGTATTACCTCTGACAAAAGAGCACCAAACATGAAGACACGCATACGAAATTGTGGGAGACCATATGCACCAGCTGCCATCATACCCATCCGTGCTTGGTAGTTCATCCCTACAAGCCTGCTCAATGCATATCGCCCAAGGAAACCATTGGAGAACTTGACAAGGTCCACCACATTCTCCATTAATACAAACCTTGGTTTCAAGAAATCCACAATGTCCATGTAGACATCAAGTTGTTTATTTTTTGGATCCTGCATTGGATTTTCTTTATTCCTGAAACGGTTGAATCCACTGATTCCTTGGCAAGGTGGTCCACCACATACAACATCAACATCCCCCTAGAAACAACCAACATCACAAATCATTAGCAAATTGATAACCTAGATGTAGTCCAGTTTTTTTACCCCAAAACCAGTATGATTGAAATAGAGAGATAAAACTTACTGGCAACGGCAAAAGATTTGCTTTGAAGCCTTTTACTACAAACTCTTTTATTTTCTTCGGGCAGTCACTATACACATGTCAACTAGTTGGAAAGATTTAAAAAAAAAATAAGCATAAAAATTATCAGAATAAATTGTTTCAAATGTATACCTCAAGCCATCTATTGGCTCCCAGGTATCTTCTTCTGGGCCATAACCTTTCCAGCGAACCTAAGAACAAGGTAACGAAGAGATTCCAGAAAATGACAAAGGGTCAGAAACACACACAAAAAAAGGAGAGGGAATCTACTTATGTTCTACCACAGAAACAACAGCTGACCACATGACACAAAGAATTAAAGAATTCAAAGCCAAATGGTTTAGTACCTTGAAGTAAAGTCCAGGTTTGTTAACTTCTTTTGGATCTCCATAACAAACTTCTACAAGTTCCTCGACCTCAAAAATTTCACCATCTTTATCATCACCAGAATCTTCACCTTCATCATCATTTTCTTCATCTTCTTCAACTTCATCAGTCACTTTCAAATGAGGGTGTGGGGGAACACTGCATTTTATCAAGGAACAAGAGACACAAAGCTGCACCCACTCCTTCAAGAGTGATAAGAAGTCACTGGCATACTCATTCCTCACCTGAGTAATGCATACATTTACGTAATCAGCAAAACCCCAAAAACAGTAGCCTTTTATACCTATATTTAATATAAATATACCTGAGTCTCTGGGTGGTTCAATCTCAAACTGTCACATGCATGTTTGTTAAGGTCAACAGCCCATTTCTGCATCCAAGAACTTATATGAACAGGACTAAAGGTCTAGTGGGAAAAAAGAAAGAAAGCCACATGCTGCTGGTTCAAATTGGCAAAACATAGAAGAAATTGAAGGACAGAACATACAGTAACAAGTTTGACACCATTGCTATTTGCACCCAAGCATAACCCTGTGGACATTGCTCCACATCCAGAATATAGATCCAAGAGCTTCTTTTCCGGATTGTGTCCTTTCACCTCACCAGCATCAACATCACTTGATATAGTAGAAGATGAACTAACTGGACTTGTAGTATCTACAAAGAAATAACCTCTCAATTAAGCATGTTTAGGAGTGAATACTAATGCAAAGGGAAAAAGCTATAGCCAATTGTTGAAAAGAATTGACAAAGAAATACCAGGTGGCAAGCTAATGAAAGAAGAGTATGGAAGCAAGTATTTCATGTCATAGTAGAAATCACAATTTGATTTTACATTTTCCTTGAACTGTAAAATCGCCTGCAACAACATTCTGCATTTATTAGTTCCACCACTCCATAACAATTCAAAATACCTACCAATAAGGTACAAAGACATACGTTTGAGGGAACAGGAACAATCTTTAGTTTGGTCACAAGGCAATCAATGGGGTTATCATCCTTGATTTCAGAAAGGAATACACGCTTATTGTCAATGAACTGATCATGGCTTTTAATAACCTAGCAAGGAAAAAGACATGTCAGACCACTATTGCATCACAACGGACAAGAAAACGTTTCATACAATAGAGTTGGCATTTCTTACAGTATCCTTAGCTCTGTAAAACCACTGAGCCCTAAAATACTCTGTGCCATCAACTGCTTCAAAGAATTCGACAATCTTGCAAATGTAATCATCCTCTCCATCAGCGGCCTAGTTAAATGATAGATGATAAAGTCAATGCATGGATCCATTAAATGGTCATATGTAAGGTAATAAACTATAACCTACAACAATTGGGAAGTAATAAATGGAGAAACTTTCAACCAATTGTAAAATATGAATCTTGTGTGTAACCCAGCCAATTTCAAAAGAAAGATAAAATTAAATAACATAACCTGGTTTGAATTACTTATTATGAATACAGGTTGCTTAGAAATTATCACTATGCCACTTAATTGATCCTAAAAATAACCCAAGGTAGGGATGATTTTTAATCACTTCAACCTCTATGATCCTTGACTATACATAGTTAATGCAGATCATTTAAATTTGTCAAATTTACACTTTCTCTAGCATTGAGGATTAAGAATTATTTATGCGGATATTTTACGTTCTTTTTTACTATGTCCACAATACACTTATGAAAAATCTATTGTTCTCTTCACTTCAATTACTTTTCATATCACATTTTAACAACATAGCATAAAAGAACATTCTAATAGTTTTTCACATTTTTTTAATTTAAGATCACAAGATTCAAAAAAAGTTCAACATTCTTTAACTTTGTAGTTAAAATCTTTTCTAGTAAAAAAATTTACATCTTTAATGTTAGCTAAGTAGAAGCACATCAAGGCAAGTGTAAAGATACACATTGGGATAACAAGTCATAAAAAGCAAATGTACATTTCCCAACCAATGTGAGACCCAAATCCACTATAACAATCTATTTACATCCAGATTAAGGATGATATTAGAGAACTCCTTAGAAGGCAAACGTCAAGATCTCCAGATAAAGAGCCGTAAGACATGTTTTTGGACGGCAAAAGGCAACAAGGGTCAACCTCACCACAAGGCAAGGTGAGCATAGAGGCACCCACCTTTTGAAGCACAATGCCAATTAATATAAAAAAATATTTAATTACATATATAAATAATCAAAATCTCAATAACAATAAAATATGTATAAATATTTCAATTCAAAAATAAAATATAGATAGTTAACAAAAAAAAGTTTAGAACGTGAATGAGAAAAAAACATAGATAAAAGTAACCTAGAAGTGTGATGGAGGAAAAGGAAACACAAGAAGTAGAAAAGAAGAAATAGGTATTACAAAGTCACAATCTAAACTTTGAAGTGCAACTGTGCAAATTTATAAGAAAACTCTAAAATTACCCTTTAATTTTTAAAACACTAAATTAGGCCCCCTTTTCTTTTAAGAAAATACAAAAGACAGTCTTTCTTGCCTCTTGCTTTGTCATTGTAGTGTCACATATTGAAGACCACATTACAACAAATCTAAAAAAACAAAAAAACATGAGTAGTAACCCAAGATTGTTGCACTTCAACAGAAACTCAAGAAGATACTTATCATGGAATAAAAGTCCAACAACTCCAAGAATTGCGGTGAAGAGTGAACTAAGGAATCATTTAGTACAGTATAAAATATAATAATCCAAGTTAAAATATAGAATTCTTTTATGGTACTCTTAATTGGAGGTATTAGATTAGTCATGGGATTATTTATCCCACAATTTATATCTTAGTGGTGGGATAAGTCATCTCGCATACATGATTAAATAATTTATCCCAAAATAACTTATCCTAAGGGCTACATATATTTTAACGTTCAAATCCAAGTCCCAATAGAAGAATGTTGTTCATATAGATCTTTCTTGC
>JAOTQJ010000011.1:22935614-22947648 GCA_025642045.1 Solanum sejunctum | reverse complement strand
AGTATGTTGCAGCAACTGAAGGTGTGAAGGAGGCTATATGGTTGCGTGGTCTTATTCTTGAGCTTGGTGTAGAGACTATTATTGTGTTTTCAGATAGTCAGAGTGCAATACATCTGACAAATAATGATGCCTATCATTCCAAGACTAAGCATATTATCGTGAATTATCATTATATCGGAGACACAATATCTGCGGGAGAAATCGTAGTTACAAAGGTTCACACTTCAGAGAATCCTGCGGATATGCTTACTAAGTTACTTCCTGTTGCTAAGTTCAAGCATTTTTTGAACTTAGCTGATGTTTGCAACACTTGATTGCCCTTCAGGGCTTTTATGGTAACAACAGCATCTATTAAATTTGAGTCAAGGTGGAGTTTGTTAGAGTTGCCTCAAATTTCTCACCTCTCTATTCTTTTGCCTTTTGTCAACAAAGTATCAGTTGGTTTTGGCAGTTCCATGAATTGTGCAAGTTGACAAATCATGGGATCAAGTGCAGTTAACAAGTAACCAAGTGTAACTTTTTTATTGAGCAGTTTTTTTCCTTTTACAAATATACAGACATGTATATTTTTCTAAGGGATATAGAGAGTGAATGGAGAGTTTGTCTTAGAGATTTTCTTTATTTTCTTGTCCTTGTTATTGCTTTAAAAGTCTTGAGGACTTGTTGTACTCAATTTTTACATAGTGAAATTTGTTCGCCATTGCCTATAGTTTTTCCCGATTTGAATTTTCCACGTTAAAATCAAAATGTGATTGCAGATTTCTTTCTTATTTACATCTACTTCTTGTCTTCATACTAATTCCTAACAAATCCGAATTACCTAGTTAGGATTATTTGCATATTTCATGTATTTATATTAAGACTTTTTTCCTATTAACAACTTATTGTATTTCCTTTTAATAATTTACATTCTTCGATTTGACATTTTAATCATCTCACATCCAATGCATTTAAACTAGTACTGTACAATACATCAGCCATCTAATTTAGTACACTTAGCAAAATCTGCGTATAATTTAGTACAGTACATACAAACTGGAAACAGATGAGCTTAAACTTACTTATAAGTTGTCTAACAGGAAATTCTAATTAATTGTCTTGGATACAACAGCTCTGCTGTAACTGCTTCCTTAACCACAAGGAGTGAGTTTCTTGTTGCCAGCACCACGGGGGTTATCATCCTTCCAGTCGTCCCATGCTCTTGCCTTGTCTTGAGCAGCGTCATCATCTTCTTCGTCCTCTTCACCTGGCCTTGACTTTGGGGCATCCCTGTGCCATGAAGAATTTGCTTCTTCCATGAGTTTCACATTCCTCTCTTGCCATTCGTTCATCATCTTCATCTCTGTTAGCCCAGCCTCCTCTATGCTCATGGTTGGTAATCTAGTATTTAAAATGAAAATGTTATGATTGAGTTCCTCGGAGCTTATTAATTGCCTTTTCATTTTAAGATCATTGGGCATTTTAGTTTTTGGTTAAGACAGTACCTATAATGAGGCTGAAAAACCTGTGCAGCTATTTTTTCTCGTTCAGTTGTTGGGTTCCTACCAACAAGACTTGCTGGTCCAAAGATTAGGGGTTGGTGTTTATGTTCATGCGCCTGTGAAACATTGGCCCTTCCCTCTATGACATCTTGAGCAAAAGTAGCACAGGTGATAGGTGCTGCAGGTTTTGTGTAGTGGGCTCGAGCGGCAGCATCACGGTGCCAGGTTTCTACTTTTTTGGTGCGCTCATCAAGGACTAGCTGCGAAAATTCTTTCTCCCCATACTGCACAAGTAGAGTATGCCATGATGCAAAATTGTAAGACAGAGAGAAAAACATTACAACACCCCTGAATTCGGCGCAAGTTATTGATGGTCTTAAAAACGCCCCTCTACTTGACTAGCTTAACTAAATTGCACCCTTGAACTATCACAAGTGTTAAAAACGCCCCTTAACTTGGCAAGGACTTAGGAGTGTATTTCTCACTTATTACAAGATCAGGGGTGTATTTAAGTTTAGTTAGTCAAGTAGAGGGGTGGTTTTAACACTGTCAATAGTTCGGGGTCGAAACTAATAATCCATGCGAAGTTTAGGGGTACTTTAATACTTTTCTCTAAGATAAACAATACTAGAGTAAGTTCAAAGTTGTGTTAATGTTGTTTCAAGCTAAAAATGCAAGTTAGAACACATAAATCGAATTGCTATTACAGAGGCTAACACAACACAATTACAAACAGGCCATAAGAAGAATGTCAATCAACTTAGGTTTATACCTGAAGCTGCTGTTCCTTAACAGCAGATAGCATTTCTTCCTCTTTGTTCAGCATTTCAAGCAGATCAAAAGCCTGTAATGATAAAGATAAGGCAATGGACATAAAAAAGAAATAGAAGTACTGCCAGAAACTCAAGAGTCTGGGCTAACCTTACTGAGGGCCAAGGAGATGGTTGTAAGCCACGCCTGCAAATGGTAGTAGTTCCCAATAATCAGATACTTCATGTAAGTTGTAACCAAATTTGAGTGTAAATAATCAAAATAACCCAGCAGCAAATTACATTACAAACTGGAAATATGTATTTAGTTAATTAGATTGAACACATTAAACAACATCTAAAAGGGAAAACATGATTCTTAACAGAATTCTCATACAAAATGTCGTAGGTTACATTTTGGATTCGTGAGCAAATTCTATTCAGAATATTAGAATCAAAAGTTGATCATAGGCTCTTCTTGCAGACAACCCAAGAAACAAATGATGAATGCCTATCCAAATACAAACCAATCATCAATGAATGGTGAATCAGCAAACACTGCTACACCGGTACATGACCTTAACTTACTAAAATAAGAAGAGAGCGTAACCAAATGACCACTTTTTGATGAGCAACATTCTCAAACTTCTACGAAATCTATTATCTTATGATCAACCATTGAACAGTATTCATGACTTGGCATAAAAGAGCAGCTAATGTGACAGACGTTGCAACATAGAACAAAAGAGAAGATACGAGGAAAGAAGTAACAGTGCCATGCACATGACATAAACAGGGATGTTTACTAACCTCCCGTTCTTCTTCACCATCGTCATCCAACACATCATCTTCTCCAGACTCAACAGGCGTAGACAATGCAGATGCTTTAGTTGATCGCCCACGACGCTCCTTTCGTTCCTTCAATTCTAGTAGTTTTGACTCAGCAGCTCTTTGGCGTTTGAAGCGAGCAATCTTTTATAACATAATGCATTTAGTAACTCAATTATCCATCCAAGAAAGAGAGTGAAATGAAAGAAACCTAATAGTTACATTCACAGACAGAATTCCAACTGAATGTCAACTCCCACCTACCTTCTTGGCTCTACGATCTGCGAAAGTATTAGCTCCGCCTTGTTTAGATGACTCCATCTCCTCTTCAGGAACAAGCTCCATTGTCTCGCAAAACGAAATGAATTCCTAGAGAGATTGCCAAAATTATAAAGCCAAGATGTAATTCAACATTAATCCTTACTGTTTGCTCAAAACATAAATGTAATCACATGTTATCAGCTCACAATTTTACCTTTAACTTGAGCTGTGAAGCTTTAACTACTTTTACCCTCTCATCTTCTGCAATTTTTTCTATTAGCTCAGCAAGATAGTATGGCACCTGAAACATTGTAACATTAGCTTCCATTACCAATTTCTCTTCAATTGTAGATATCCATCTGTCATGGTTTTCAAGGTCTAGTAATAATAGCAATAATAATTTCTCATAAATATGGACAGCAAAATCAAAAATTGGGTCACATTTGTAGCTTTCATAACTACAAGTAGAGCATTATCTCCAACAAAATGAATGCTCACAATTCATTCATGTTTCTAATACATAGATACAATTGCTAAAAAGGAAAGCATTAGCTCCCTCTTTGCATTAGGATAAAAGAAATTAGGGAAAGGGGATCCCAACATTTCCATCCACCATTGAGGATACCAAATGAAACTAATATGATAAATTATAGATTAAAAGTTTACTTATGCAAACTACTTACCAGGATATATTTCAGATTAGCAGTGCTGATATCATCTTTTGTCTCATTGAGCGAGAACAACCCCAATTTACTGATCATTTCCTCGCACTGTCTCAATAGCTCGCAACCTTTCTTGACAAGGTCCTAACATCCACAACCGACACCAAGCAAATTAGAAGTGGACTCGGAATTTTAAACTATCACGTATGCTGCTAATTCATAGACATATAGCTATAAAAGTTCATTCAAATCTTGATATATATATATATATATATATATATATATTTTATTTAATTTTAAAATAAAGTTAACATATTCTATAAACAAGAAAAACACCAAATGTGGATTTCAGTAGTAATTACATCAGTAGTGTAGGGGCAAAACAAAAACCTACCACCTATACCCTAGGGAAAACATGGATACACAAAAAATGGAAGGTCAATAAACAGTTCATCCTCAAACTCTGGAAAGGGATGCTAGTCTTCAAAGCACCTTTGAAATTATATATACATACACGCACGCTCTCTACAAGCTCAAGAGAGTGAGCAACCAGACCCTCTATACTGATATAAATACAGTATTTTGCAAGATAATTTAAGCCAGACTTTGTGTGTGCGTGCAAGCGAAAGTGCAATCACTGCCTCTATGCTGGATCGGCCACAGGTACAAATACGTTAGATAAGACACAAAAATCATTCTTGATAGATTCTCACAGCTTCCTAGAGTTTTTTTTGGCACATTTGTTTGAGCTCTGTTTATAAGATCTTTAACGTTCTCAAAAGACACATACATAGGCTTCTGTACATAAAAATATGTAGTTTGAAAGCCCAACAAAGAGCGTGCAAGTTCAATTTCTGCTAGTTTGCTGGATCCGCCTCCTATATATCATAAGGAGAAAAAAATCATTCTTTTAGTTGTATTCCACTCCAAAAAAAGCAAAAAGTTACCTGATCAACGCTGGATTCTGATGCAATTGTATGAATATTTCGAGCCTGCTCGAACAAAGCTGGCAAAGACATCTCTTGCATCTTCAGTTCCCCCATTTTCTGATTGTGTTAGCTGCCAAATCACAAGGAAAAAACCCTAAAAATTACAGATTGGATTTGGAAAAAGAGGTTCGATGGTGTTCTGGAAATTGTACGCTTCTGGCGGATAATAACACGGGGTTCGATATATATAAAAATTTGTTCATCGAGGGAAATTTTTCTTTTGTAGTAATTAATATATTACTAGAAGGTGAAATATTCCAGAAATGCAAATTATGATGTATAAAATAAAAAATAAAAAAATTTCAATCGTAAAAATATTATTGAAAGATAGTAATAATATATTGAAAATTCTCGTTAATTATATAATCCAATCATGCCCTATCATTTTTAGCCGGTGAAATATCATAAGAATAGTGTGTGAAAATTCTTAAAGACAATTTTTTCTAAATGATGCTAAATCAATTATGTTGTATATACAAAATGTTGATTGGTTAAGAATACAAATGTCATGAGGGGGTTGAGTTACAATTATGAATACTAAAATGGCATTTTATATAAATTTTATATTTATTAAAATTAATTTCAACTAATATCATTTTTTTTCAAAAATCTCAAAAATTTCTTCTTTTTTATATTAAAAACGAAAAGGAAAACTAAATTTGTACCCCTTTAAAGCAAACTATGTCAATTCATATACTCCTTTACATTTTGTATCCCATACTATTAAAATTTTACTCTTCTAATATTAAAATTTGTGCACTAACATCAGCATGACGTCAGTACCTGCTTGTATGATATATAAATTGGGCATATATATACCAACAAGGTATCACAGATGATTAAGCTCAATCCTATATGATACCCGATATGATATAAAGATACCGATATAGTATATTACGAATATGTTTTCTACTAATTTAGAGTTTAATAATTTTTTATTTGTTTCTTAAAAAAACCTTATATACTAATTGAGTATTAATATACCTCCAAAGTATCATAAATGACTGAACTCATTATATATGATACCACTATAGTATATATATATATACTGCTAGAGTATATTTCATAGTATTTATGCTGACATCAGCACGTGAAATAAAAAAGGGTAAGTGGGTAGAAAAGTAAATATTTTTGTAATGAATCTATTAAGGGTAAACAGTTTAAATTGGGTCTATTAAAGGTAAATAATTTCAGATTAGGTCTATTTTGTGTACTTTTTTCAAAATGAAATCAGTGATACATGTCGAAAAAATAGGAACGTTAAAGGATTTTAATTATGATACACGGAGAAGTAGAAATTATAATTTGTATCAATAAGTATTGCAATTTTGTATCATTTAAAGAATTTTTGTAATTTTTTGAAAGAGTAGGGATTATATGAAATTATGTAAATACAAGTTGTGTATTTCTGTAACTCCATCATCTTAAAATAGGTTGAAATAGAATTTGGTTGGATCATGACTTATACAAAATAATTTTAGGCTCCAATGAGCTAAAATTTGGGTTGGGTCAATGACCCACCCAATTTGACCCGCTTAGTATTAATAATTTTAGGGGAATTTACGTAAATAACCTAGGATTGAAATTTAATATGGTCAAATAACTATATTTTACATAATTACACGGCATAACCTCAATTATGTGACTTTGAGAGGAAGGGAGAGACAAGTGAGATCGAGAGAGAGAGGAAAGAGACGAATTGTATATATATGTTTGTCAAATTGTATGTATATATGTGTCAAATAATTGTATGTGTAACTAATACACATATATATTTATATATTAGACAAAATAAATTAGGAGAGGGAGGAGATTGGTGACTTGTATATGTATATCTGTCAAAATAATTGTATATATGTAACTGATATACATAATTAATTGTATATCTGATAAGAAATTGCAGAGAGTTGAAGAAAGGAGAGAGATAATAGCAGCAAAAGCGTAACTATAATTATAAATTATAATTTTTTCAAACTTATAATTGTATAATATAAATACATATCATATCTTTGCTTAACTACGTTATTTTTCCATATTTTAACATAATATTGTTTACTTTTTATAGTCAAAATTTAAATTTCAACTAAAAAAAGGTACAAATAGATAGATAAAACCTAGAAGACATAAAATAGGCAGTGATTCATATCTTTTATACGAGATCATACATTGCACCAATTCAAATAAAGAGTTTTAAAACATGTTGAAATTGAAAATTAAATTGAGTTCAATTGAACATTCTTTTGAAATGGGTTAAAACTTGAATGAGTTGATATTGAATCCAATATAAATTATCTTGAGCTCAACCCATAAATTTTTAGATGGATTGAGCAGTTTAACTATTTTTGGACCTTATTTTGACATCCTAGTTAAGAATTAACACATCCAAAAGATGAAAGTAGTAGAAATGAGTTGAGATGAATGCCTAGGCATACTATGAGTCCAAGGAGAAATTGGATGTGAATTAAGACATTCAAGAGTACTTTTGTGGTGAATAAGATGAAAAAAAGTGAGTCTGAATTGATTTTGGACATGCGAAGTGAAAATATAAAAATGACTCAATGAGAAAATGTAAGAAGATGATCATGTTGGATATAAAAAGAGGTAGAGACAAATCAATAACATACCAAAGAGAGTGATTAGATGAATATGACACTTATAGCTTACTGAAGATATGATGCTAGATAGAAAGATATAAAAAAGTCGAAGATTAAGGTTGAAGTCTAGTACGTAAGCAAGCGTCATCTAGTTTTTCCTAATTAATGTTATTATATTCTCCCACTAGCATGATATTTGATTTAGTAAAATATTATTTTCTTTATTTGGCTACTATGTTATTTATTGTTAGTTATTTTTTTAGTACCTCTTTTGCATTGTTATATTTGCTTTACATGTTTGATTTCTGATATGTGTGGCTTGAGTTGTTCATTAAAGAAAAACTCTTTAGTTAGCTACCAAAACTATATACACACATTATTCTTCTCATAAAATTACAAAGAGTATCTTATTATTATTATTGAAATATGTCATCAAACCAGCAATTTCATCATATAACAAAATGTACTTTTATTGCCTGAAAATAACATAGCTAAGTACACCAATTGCTTTAAAAACTACAATGAAAATGTGCTGATTCATATGGCAATGACCAAACTCAAAATTACAAAAAGTTGAGGTACCAAAACTAATACTCTGTCCAAATCCATTTTGAGAAAACAAATAAAGAATGAATAGGCGCCTCTCTCTATCTCTACATTTTACACCCAAACCAAACAGTCGCCTACACTTTTGGTGATATTTCTTTGGATGTTTCTTCAACGAACCCTAGCATCAAAATCTCGTCAACTCTTACCATTCACTCCTCCTTTTGTTTTTGCTTTTCTTGTTTGGATTGCAATCAAAAAGTTGTTACAGAATTTAAATGATGAATTTTGAAGTGAAAGTGTAGATGATGGTCACTTTGAGTTTTGTTCAACTTGCATTGGTAGTAAAGAACGGTAATTCCAGTTGGTGTTGAAAAACCAGCAGCGGAAAGGGTGAAAAGTTTCATACAGACTCGTGCAAAAGCAGAGGCAGAAGAGTCTGAAGAGGAAATGGGGGATCACAGCGGTGGATTGAGTGGTAACCACAAAGGAACTGAGCAAGAAGATGATGGTAAAAATTCGCCTATCCCTAAGAAGGTGGGTTCTTTTTCATTTTATTGCTTTTTTATATACATGCTTGCATTAACGTCCAACTTGTCTGCTAAGGCCAATAAACATAAGGTGAAAACTTGCTTGTTATTTAAACTTGCAAACTCAAGGTGAATGTTTAACCCCTAAACAATTGAGCCAACCTTTAGTCTCATGTTCATGAGATTCAAAATCTATATATGTACATAAAAAAATTAAAAAAAGGATCAATCTTTATTGAGTGACTGCCTCCGTTATCTTGTTGCCAGCAAATATCTTATATATACACTGTAATAATAAAAATATAACCTTATATATACATTGTCCATCCCCGGCTACCTCCTACCAGTGTAGTACATGATAACTTTGCTTACCAAGACTTGGATAGATGAGAAGAAGTCACCTAGTGCTTTTTCTTATTTTGAACTTTGGTCTCCAAGTTATTAATCCACTTCATTGGCCTCTTTACAACAAGCTTGGGTGCTGATTATTCTTAATGTTGTGGCACGTGTAGCTTTTCAAAATTATCTTATCATGTGAATTCGTATAAATTAATTAACTATGCCTCATTCCATAATTAGCCAGGGCCAGCTATTAATCATTGGTATTCATTGGTCCATTAATGTTTGACTATTGTACGATAGTTGTCAACCTATTGTATCCCTCCTACATGTGAATCTTGAATAGGCCGATTAATTATTTTATTTAACATGTGCTTTTACGTGATTGAATGGACAAAGAAAAACTTTTCCAACTAGGAATCATTATCGTCAAATTCCAAACACGGTATTATGTCGTTTTCTCTTGTGCGTTGTTCAGATTATATTAATCACTTTAGATTTGTTACAAGCAGTGTGCTTTTACGTGATTGAATGGACAAAGAAAAACTTTTCCAATTAGGAATCATTATCGTCAAATTCCAAACATGGTATTATGTCGTTTTCTCTTGTGCGTTGTTCAGATTATATTAATCACTTTAGATTTGTTACAAGCATGTCACTTCCTGCCCAGGTTGAGTGTATATGTATTGGTAGTTCATTCTTTAGAGTGGTGATTCTAGTTAATTTTGTGATTGTGATAAACTTAAGGGGTCATTTGGTTGGGAGTAAGTTATCCAGGGATTAACTATCCCAAGATAAATTATCTTGGGATAAGTTATCCTGCCATGCGTATGTGATAACTTATCTCATTACTAAGTTATAAATTTTGGGATAAATAATCCCATGATTATCTAATACCTCCAACCAAACACAGGATAAAATAATCCTACCATTATCATGGGATTATTATACATATACCTCACACCAAACGACTCCTAAGGAATGAAGATAGAAGCATCATATTTTTATGAAGATCACTCATGAATTGAATTGCTTGCATTTGGATTTACTGTAATTGCAACTTGCAAGTTAACTATTTTCTGCTTTGATGAGTCCAGCAGCAATTTAGCTGTAAAGTGAACTTATCTTTTGTTTCTGGTTGGATTTGGCCTTTCAGGTGAAAGTAGGAATGTCGCCAGTTTATCAGGTTGAAAGGAAGTTGGGTAAAGGTGGTTTTGGTCAGGTCTTTTTGGGTCGTCGTCTTTCTGGTGGAAAGGAGCCTTCAAATTGTCAAGGAACTGTTGAGGTCTGTCCTTGTTCTTCCCCTTCCCTTTCCCCTCTCACTTACTATGCTAGACAGTTTGTTTTCCACAAGTAATATAAGGGTTTAACTCTCACTGGTCTATCTTTATGGCTCCAGGTTGCACTGAAATTTGAGCATATGAAAAGCAAAGGCTGTAACTATGGTCCTCCACATGAGTGGCAAGTTTACAAGTATGGATATGGACCCTCCTTTGGAGTGAATGGTTGCTCATGTTAGAATATGATTTTAACTGGACTAAATTTGTTTTGTTGACCAGTACTCTTGGAGGCAGCTACGGAGTGCCTAGTGTGCATTATAAAGGGAGGGTAGGAGACTATTACGTAATGGTATGTGTAGTAAAGTTATGCTTTTTTCCATTAAATGTGTAGTAGAATTATGCTTCTGTCATTAAATATTAATTGAAATGATCATTTAGATTGGCAAACTATAAATTTTAAAAGGTTAAGTTGGCCTTTGAGTCAAAGAGTCAAATTAAGTATTGACTGGTGGAAGTCAATGTCGTACCCCAAAACGGATAATGTGGCCAGTACTCAGTGGCTACCAACTTGCACCGAGTGAGCTATTGTAGCCTAATACATAGCCCATCTTGTATTCACATAATCCACTTCATTAAATTAATTACAACATTAATTATGAGAGAAATAATGTGAACTCCATTAATGATCAAAGTGGATCAATGAGTAAACTAGACATAAGTTGAAATGTCATTCACTGTATTGTCTGCATATCCATCACTCGGAAGTAATAAAAATCCTATATGGAGCCTCTATGAAGCTACAAACGAAATAATTAGGTTGCGAGGTTAGCTAGTGTCACGCCCAAAGTCCCGTTAAGGCGGACTGGCACCCGTTGCCGATAAGGCTCGGGAGAACCAACCTGTATCCCTGCACTTTCTATACATATTATAAGGGATTTCTACATTCGACATGTTTAAGAAAGTAAACAGTAATAACAAGCCAAAAGGAAATCCATATGGCTAGGCTGTTGGGGCCACGTTGTCTAAAGTACGAGACATGACCATACTTTAATTTACATAGTCTACAAAGCCTCTAGATAAGGAAAAGTATCTGATAAAGGGTCGGGACAGGCCCCACCTTGACTAACTATACAATACAAAAATATAAGCTCTAGACACAAAAAACTCCGTAGCAACCTGGAGCTTGGTAACAGCAGCTGAATATCCTGTACTTCTACTGGGGAGATCTACTAGCACCAGTACCTGCAACATGAAATGCAGGTCCCCCGTAAGGGACTTCAGTACAAGATAGTGTACTGAATATGTAAGGCAGGAAATACTGTATATGAAGTAACAACTCAAATGAAACTATGCACTGGTGTGGGATAAGAGACCACCCTTAGTCATACTGTGAGATCATGTACTTTAGGTTCTTTTTATTACTTTACCTTTACTGTATAATCTGCCCACAATATGTAATACAAATGACCAGCTGATTAGTGGTAAATCTATATCGGGATCGGCCCTGGGTAGGCTTTTCCTTTAACCCTTTGGGCTACCCCCCGTGATAGGATCGACCCTGGCTAGGTAATTCTTCCACTCCTTGGGTTACCACCCATCAATAGGTAATATACTTTATCTTTTAGTTACTTTTGAGATGATTCTTTTGGTGGTCATAATATTGGAGCTGTAGGACTGCAGATACAATATATGACATGCAAATAATCACAAAAGACAACACCATAATGAAAGGAGTAGGTTACACAAATAATGAAATGCATAGGAGGTAGAATAAC